>KV920997.1:8102-93714 GCA_002081555.1 Protostelium mycophagum | reverse complement strand
GTTTGCAGCTTTGCCTCAAAGGACAACAAACACAACACAACATTTGATGCGTTCCATTACCAAAAGATATCGATTAATAGGAGATAATATCCTGCTCATGTGTTGTAGTGGCGTGGTGACTCGGAAAAATTGATCCGCACACTGTTCGAGCTGGCCAGGTACCACAAACCTTCCACCATTTTCCTTGATGAGATAGACGCCATCATGGCCCAGAGAGGTGAAGAAGGTGGGGAACATGAGGCCAGCAGAAGGATGAAAACCGAGTTACTCATTCAAATGGACGGACTCTCTAAATCGGTGGGTGTATCCCTTCATTTTAAGCCTCGTGGTCCACAGATTGCATTGTTGAAAGACACAAGTGATGGGTCTGAACGTCTCAGGATGATTTAGTTTTCGTCCTGGCCGTCTCAAACATGCCCTGGTCATTAGACTCGGCGCTCCTTCGTCGCTTGGAGAAGCGCATTTTCGTTCCACTGCCGAACCACGAAGCCAGAATCGGTCTAATACAATCCTTATTGCCACCAAAATTGGCACCAAACCTGTCATACGACCAGATCTCCAAGTTGACAGAAGGTTATTCTGGGTCAGATCTGAAGGTAAAAAGTCTGCAGAAATATCTTTGTGGCTTTGCTGCCCACTTCAAAGACGAAACTTTCCACCAAGTCCATTCAAAATATCAGGTGTTGTGCAAAGAGAGTGCCATGATTCCGCTCCGGCGTCTATTGAAGAAGCTGGAGAGTGAAACAGCTGGAGAAGTACCCGAGAAACCGGTGATGGATCCAGTGACCATCGAGAACGTGATGACCGCATTGCAGACCACAAAGGCTTCCATTCGGCGGAATGACGAAGCATACGACAAATGGCAGTCTGAATTTGGATCTGTATAGACTGAGGAGTACTTCTTCTGTTATTCATCATCTAAACAAACCAAGTTCACATTATAGACATTGACAGACAAGTTGGAATAAGATGATCGAAAAGAATTATTGTTGCTGCTGTACAAAGTGACAATGGAGGATTAGTTTTGGCGGTCTTAGAGGCGAAACTGTAAAGCCCCAGAAGTCCCATGCGTCCAAGGTGCTGCGCATTGATACGGCCTTGGACAGTCTCGGCAGTCAACAATAGATCTTAATAATACTCATCTTCATTCGTTCCTCTTGTCTATAAAAATCCGAGGAAATGACTGGTGATCGTGGAATTGATCTTCGAGTGAAGTGGGCAAAATGTCTGTACAAAATTGTTTTTATCTCTGCCTGACAGACTCCCATTTCGCCACGGTTCTGCCCGTTCCGCTGACATCCTTCACAGTCACAAACTTGGTCTTTTTCATCTGCACATCACATCACGATCTCATCTCTAACTCATTTTTGTGATCTTACCGACAGGTTTTTTCGGTTCTGAAGTCTCTCAACCAAAGCACTTAATTTTGACTCTCTGTTCATTCTGGCCTGGATGAGCTTGTAATTTTTTTCTCTAGCTTTGATGATGTCCTTCTCCAGATCTTGATCACCGCCGTGGACAATTAGGCTTCCCGATTCTAATTGTTCTTTCTTTGGTCTGTTGTAAGCTCTGTCCAGGACTTCGGGGATGGTGTCGAAGTGTTCTGCTGGTGTAAATTTTTTGGCCTTCTTCTTTGTGTCCACGAAAATTGTATGTTTGTTAACTGGCTTTCCTTCTGTAATGTGTGTTTTGTTCTCTAATTGAGCGATTTTCTAAGGACGTGAATACGATGATGTCATAGTGATTATTACACTTCTCTCGGCTGTGAGTTTGGTAACCATGTATGACAATTCTGAAGCATTTGCTTTGTTCTGTTCTTTTTCTGTCTTCTCCTTCTTCCTTTCTGGTTTCTTCATCATGTCTGCAGAAAACTCATCTGGATTTTTCATGGCAATCTTCACGTCTCAGAACATATATTGATGTGAATAATGACACAAAACACACCTGTTGTGCCAGATCCTGCATGAACTTCTTCTTCGCATTGCTTCGCTCTGCTCTCTCTTTGTAATCTTTCTTTTTTTCGAGGAAAGTGTTCCCCTAGAACATTTTTAAGAATATGATCATCGATTTTCAAATCATAAAGGAACTCACCTTGGCAACATTCCAGCTCGTCTGACCACGCTCATAGTGGTTCTTCTCCTGCACTACATGTCTCCACTGTGACTTTCCCATCTCTGTATGTTCCAATCAACTTCCGATTTTTTGGAAGAATATTCTACAACGAGCCACGCTCAGAATTTTTTTACAAACCCAAAGAAGGGGAAAACTTGTTGCATGACGGCTTTCAACAACAGCAGATTGATCTTATTGTTATTTAAGGTGAAGCTTAGTGTTTGTCAACCTCAAGCTCAAACAAAATCATGGGCCACGTTTCGAAATTTACAAACTGTGAATAAGCAGACAAATCCGCTCATTATTGGGGTGATGACAATTCCAAATAGAGTAAAAAATGATTTATGTACGACCCATCATTGTTCCAGAGGCTCAAAATAAAATGAAGCAAGAGTGTAATCGCACTCATTGGTGAAATGAAAGTTGATCATCAACACAAATGAAATACACTCGAGAAATGTCATACTCTTTCATCTCGGCCCATTTATCTTACTTGTCCATGTCAAACATCTCAGGTTCATCGCTGACAGTCTCGGGCTCTGATCGAGATCAGAAGAAGCCCATTTATTTTCTGTTGATGTGAAATTACCTGGCTGCACTTTGGTGGATTCCTTCTTCTTTGCTTCAAATGGAGTAGCAAAAGGATTCTAGAAAACGTAAATCAAAAGATTCTTCTATTGACTTGCAAGTGCGAGTCATTTTTTGTCCATCACAGGAATATCTTTTTATAAAGGTGTTTCTTGTGCTGAATATTGATAAATGACTGCATGAATCATCCTCTTACCAACACTTTAGGAGAGTGGGGGACCAAGAACTCATGATCGTCTGGAGCGGTGACTCCTGGGATGAGTGGAAGGACTTTTGTGGGTGTTTTGGCTAGTGGTGACTCACGGAATTTGAGAAGAGCCTCTCTATCGTATACAATACGAGTGCCTCCTGGAGTGGTTGCATAAATTGTTCCTCCTGGTGTTGTGCTGAGGTCTCTGGGGTTGGGGAACCATCCATCATTTTTGTTTCGCGCCGATATTGGGATCGCGCCAGACATCGACATGGGCAAGAACCAATTCAAAGAAGTTTTCTACTTGTTAATATCGGTCTCGGCCGCTCTGTCCTCTGTGTGAACTTCTTTTTCGACTTGTG
The DNA here is from genome assembly GCA_002081555.1 of Protostelium mycophagum. Classification (NCBI taxonomy): domain Eukaryota; phylum Evosea; class Variosea; order Protosteliida; family Protosteliaceae; genus Protostelium; species Protostelium mycophagum. The sequence continues at coordinate 90,462 of KV920997.1, read as the reverse complement.
AATGGATAGAACGATCTCTCCAGCCGGAAGAAAAAGGTTTCGTGTCCATTTTACAACGACTTTCTCTAAATTCTTTTATTTTGTCTCCGGGAAAACAGAGCCTCATGCTCTCCAGGGCTTGTCGTCGGGGTTGTGCTGTGCCTTCCACTCTGGGTATTTAGCTGCAGCCTTCTCCAGTTTCTCGATGATCTTGGGTGCGAAGGTCTTTGTGGCCTTGTTGGTCACCATGGTGGGGATCCATCCTAATCACATCAGTTTCGAATGGATGCAAGCCAGATTACCCTTAGGATCAGTCTGCGTGATGTATGTCATTTCGCAACCACCGGCGGAGAGAGCACGGACAAGATAACCTGTGCGGATCGAGTTGGCTCTAACAAAGCCCTTCTTCTCTGGCTGTTTAGGATGGACCACACTGTGGTTCATGATGAGAAATTCAGTGTTCTCTGTTACTCTCCAGGAGCGCTCATTGACAAAGTCGCGGTTAGAAATTCCAAGAGGAGCCTGAAGCCATCAAAAAAAAAGAAGAGAACAGTAGAAATTTAACTTACCTTTGCAGAGTAGTATCCAACGTCGTTGTTGCTGTCGATCTTCTCAATACAAAATCCCTCGATCATGTTCTCGTCCCAAACAGTGCGGTACTCAGGATCGTGCAGGACGTCGTAGAGGATTCCAGCATCAAGGTCAGGGAAGATGGCATGCAATTTGACGACGTTGATTGCTGATTTGTCCGACTGCACCCAAATGAATATACGGCCATCCATTATAATTATACCTTCTGATCCCAGACATGAACGCGCTCAGAGGTGTAAGCCTCACTCCAGCCAGCAGAGGACTCTGCAAAGTTGATGAAATCAGTAAAGTCGTTTGCCGTAGCGGGAGGGTATTCAGTTGGGATGGCTGCCATGTTCTATTATATTTCAGTTTCCCAACCAATATCTGATACACTATATCTCGAACTCACACGTTCTTTTCTGGTCGATCCTTCGTTGGGTGATGGAAGTTCGCTGAAGGACTATGATATCTCAACGATAAATCACGTGGCGATAACTTCTCTACAACCAAGTTTTACATTTACGTACGAAAACCGTTCGTTGGACATCAATCGGTTCCAAGAAGAGACGATGCAAGCGAAAAAACAAGAGGAGAAGAATTTGAATATACTGAAGGAGCTGAGGAACAAGCCAGAAAACAAGAAATGTATGGATTGTCTGCAACAGTATCCCCAATACGTCGTGTTAGATTTTGGTACTTGGGTCTGTGCTACTTGTTCTGGTATTCAGTGAGTCTTAGTTCCAGACTTGACGATGATTAACCCATCGCAGCCGAGAATTCAACCATAAGATCAAGTCACCTTCTATGAGCACTTTCAAAGACGAAGAAGTCCAGTGAGACGAATCGAAATGTCAAATCACTTCTGATATTGAACAGGAAATTGTGCGATCAGGGCAACGCAGTCGCCCGCGAGATATGGCGTGCACGTTGGTCCCCTAAAGAGTTCTCTGAGCCAGAGCCCAACGCAGTTCAACGAATTCGAGAATTTATTCGCGCGACTTACGCCGATAAGAGGTGGTATGATTCCTCCAGAGGAGCCACGTCATCACAGCCGAGCACAAAGGACAATAGCAGCAGTAGAGCAAGTACACAGAGTGTACCCGAGAAAGCCAAGCCTGTCACTCAACCACAACCACCAAGAGTGAGATCAGACGTGAGATGGACATTACTGACATGTGGCAGCAATCGTTGATCGATTGGGATGATGTTCCTTCTACTTCTGCTGTTAATAAGGAGCCAGATTTCGACCCTTTCTCACGTAAGAAATTGTAACCATCATTGAAATCGATGTTTATCTCTGCCTAACTCATGGGCTGTGATCGTTGACTTTCAGATAGCACCCGGAATACACAATAACCAACAAAATGTTCAGCAATACACTGCAAATAATCAAAACAACGGGCATTCAGTGTACCAACAGCCGCAGCAGCAACAATTCAATCAACAACAACCACAATTCAATCAGCAACAACCACAATTCCAACAGCAGCAACAATTCCAACAACAGCAACAATTCCAACAGCAGCAACAACCACAATTCCAACAACAGCAACAATTCCAACAGCAGCAATTCCAACAGCAACAATATAACCAGCAGCAACAACAGTGGATGAACCAAGGACAGCAAGAACACATGCCACAATTCACCCAACAAAGACAACAGCAGATGCCAACACAAGGACAAAACGTGCTGCCATCCACCGGCTCTTTCACTGCTCCCCAGGGAAATCCTTACGCCAATCCACAACAGGTTAATTCTCCACGAACTTTCGATGAAGTTTCACTGAGATAAAACAGCAGATGCCAACACAAGGACAGAACTTTGGGGCACAAAACTTTATGCCCAACAGTTATCAACAGAATATTCCAAATAATCAGTTCTCGCAGCCTCAATCATTTGTGCCAGGTCAGAATATGCCGAATCAACAACAAGGATACTCACAAGTCAACCAAAACCAGAACAACATCTCGAGTAACCCTTTTGCCTCCAACAACTCCGCGGCACAAGCGTTTGCGACGCAGCCTGCTGCACAGCCAAAGCAGGTGAGGACAGACCCAAAACAAATTTTTTATCCTCCCTCTTTGAAACAAAAATAATCGTGGAAAGTATTCGTTTTTCTGAACGAGATAGAACGATTTTGACTTTGATTTTCTCCTTGGGCCCAGCGCGAAACCGGCACCTGTGATGGAGCAACAGCAACCTCCCAGAAACTCCATCCCGCCAGTCCAGACTCAGACCCAGCCCCAAACGTCAAACAACACGCAAAATCTGACCAACACGCTGGGAAAATTGAATCTGAACATAGGAAACCCGACACCTAGCAACCCTTCCAAGATTTCTCCAAGAAGGTTCGTCTGGCGCGTTGTAGACGAGATATTTTATTTCAATTAATTTTGATTTTTCGGATACCCAAAAATATAATTTCTATTCCTTTGGCTTTTTTGAAGTTTCGAAATATGATGTCTTGACATCTTGTCACATTCTGAATGTTACCAGGACGACAGGTGGAAGCACTTCCACTCCAGTACCTGTGGCTGCTACCCAAGAAAGCGAAAACAAGTGCCCGATCTGCAGCATGAGATTTCCTAGCAGCATGAGCAATCAAGCCATCAATAATCACATTGATGAATGTCTCAATGAGGGTGCGATCCACGACATACAGGTGAGATATCTCTTGGACCTATTGTATTGTTGTGCCACACTCGCAACAAACCTAAGAATATTGAGTCTTTGTGTACATTTTACTTCTGAGAATCTGAACGTTGTAGAACGACACCCCCCCTCCTGTACATAACAATCGACCCCCAGCACAAAGCAACCGACCCCGAGCACCGTCAGCCGAGACAAAAATCCACCTACAAGTACGTCTTTATCTTCTTTCATGAGAAGACACTCCAATGTTTGACAAATGTGAAAAGACCATCTTCTCATCTCTTAAGGAAGGAGAAGAACAAGTGGACTGGTCTCAATGGTTTAATCTGAGTCGAATGGACTGGTACTTTGGCGCGATAGAGAGAGAAGAAGCCGAGAAGATCCTCTTAAACTGTCCGTATGATTCTTTCCTGGTTAGGAAATCATCCATCAAGGTGAATCATTTTGGGTTTGGACGAGATGATCCTTAAAGAGAGCAGGATTCTTATGCCGTAACGTTCTTCAGTTTGTCGAAGAGATCCATTTCTCATACATTGATCGAACCTGATCCGAAGGGATACAGATTCCAAGAGAGTCGCGATGTACGTTTTCACACCTGAATGACACAATATAGAGGCTGAATTAACAACAGGTGTACCCTACTTTGATCCAGCTTATAGAATCAGCACCAGAGACCAAAAGGTTGAAGGCACCTCCGAGATTTGACAGAATGTGAGCACCATAATTCCAATAAAGACGGTCACGTGATATTGACATCTCCATGGCTCGAATCCCAGTATTTTCATCTTTGTCCGCGTTTTTTAGTTCGCTTGTAGGAACTTCTGAGTTAATGGCGGAGATTCCGGTGTTTCTCGAGATAACGTCGACAAATCCTAAGATTAATGAGGAAGAGCACATTTTCCGAGTGATTGCATCATTAGAGCACAGACAATGACTGGTAGATTGAGCAAAGCACAAGTGAGTTCCGTTCTCCATCATCTGGCATTCATAGATTAATCTTCATCAATTCCTAATAATTTCAGGTGGAGAATCTCCAGGCCTCTCAGGTCCACTCTACTCTCAATCGTGTCATGTTGGTCGATGGTTACGACATGGTTTACGACCTTGACAAGAGCCATGGAATGAAGCTTCGTGACAAGGTCACCGGTAAGGAGTACCTCGATTTCTTCTCCTTCTTTGGAAGTTGGCCACTCAGTCACAATCATCCCAAGATCACCAGTGACAAGAAGTTCCTCGAGTCGATCGCCAAGGTGAGATAGACTTTGTGTCAGGCGATGTTCTGACGGATCAGGTCGCATTACACAACCCTGCCAATTCTGATGTCTACACCGTCGAGATGGCCCAGTTTGTCGCCACCTTCGAACGTGTGGCCATGCCTCCCGCTTTCAAGGTCTCTTGTTATGATTGTATCTTCCATCCTCTAAATCTAAGCAGCACCTCTTCTTGATCCAAGGAGGTTCCAATGCAGTCGAGAATGCACTCAAGGCTGCCTTCGATTGGAAGGTCAGACTTAACCTTTCCAAGGGCCTCGGTGAGCGCGGAAAGAAGATCCTTCATTTCAAGGAGGCCTTCCACGGACGTGGTGGTTACACACTCTCCATCACCAACACACAGGACCCTAACAAGTACAAATACTTTGCCCTCTTTGAGGACTGGCCTCGTGTTGAAAACCCCAAAGTCACTTTTCCTCTTAACGCCGAAAACAACGCCAAAGTGGCCCAAGCTGAGAAGAAGGTCTTGGCACACATCGAGGACATCCTAAAGAAGGAAGGTGCTGATGTGGCGGCTATATTGTTGGAGCCTGTGCAGAGTGAAGGAGGAGACAACCACTTCAGACCCGAATTTTGGTCTGCCCTTCGCGATATTTGCAACAGATACGACACCCTCTTCATCGCTGATGAGGTGAATTTCGGCTCACTGCAGAGTTTTTATAACAAATGAATTTTCGTCTGTTATAAATACTTTGATCTCTTTGTGACACATTCGCTGAGGTTGGTAGGTGCAAGCCGGTATGGGACTTTCAGGAAAATTCTGGTCCTTCCAGCACTATGGAGCTGTTCCAGACATCATCTGCTTTGGAAAGAAGGCCCAAGGTGATACTTTGTCAGATGAGAATGCATCAGAAACTGACAGACATAGTTTGCGGAATCATGACAACCGACCGCATCGATGTCGTTCCCGACAACGTCTTCAAGGTGAGAAGATAAATGTCTGAAGTGACATTCTGACATCTGGCAGGTGTCATCCCGTATTAACTCCACCTGGGGAGGAAACCTCGTAGACATGGTGAGAAGCAGAAAATTCCTCGAAATCATCGAAGAAGACAACCTCGTCGACAATGCTGCCAGAGTTGGAGCTTACTTCCTCCGTAACTTGGAACAACTCCAGAAGAAGTACCCACAACTCGTCTCCAACGCCAGAGGAAAGGGTAAGACTTTCAGACATGTCATTATGTCATTTTTGACACGAGCAGGACTCATCTGTGCTTTTGATCTTCCCACAGAAGAGCATTTGTCCAAGTTAAAGTCTTTGGTCTGGGACAAGGGGGCCCTCTTACTCAGCTGTGGATCTACAACGGTGAGATTCAGACCCGTCCTTGATTGTACAATGGAGGCTGTGGACCAGATGACACAGATTTTGGACTCTTCTTTACAAGCTCTCTCCTCACCTAAGGCAGCTCTATAAATTAATGGTGTTGTTGTTCGATCCAGCTATATTATGCTTGACTATAATCTATTATTTGTCTGTAATAAAAATGTCCTTCTTATCTTCAAAGAAGAGGACAGAAGACTAAACTGCCAGAGATGACCTTCTCTTGGGGCACACACAGTTGCCTCGGCAAGAACTTGGCACTTTTAGAGCTGAGAGCCATCACCGCTGTCATCCTCAACAACTACAAGGCAAGACCACGCATGTCTCACTGATTTTTCACTGACGCGTTGTAGTTGGATGTGGCAGAAGGGTACAAGTTAGAAGTCGACCAAACTGGAATTTGCAAACCAATGAATGGTGTGTACCTCACTCTGGCTCCAAGAGATGCGCACGAACAATAAAATTGTCTTGTCGATTTTTCAAGGAGGCAAGATAAATCAAACAACATTTGCAAGCGTGGATGCATCGTGTCATTGTCATGACACCTACAACTTGACAGGTGATCGCCCTCACATCTGTAGTTTTTTTAAGCCAACCTGCTCTGTAATTATTGTTCCCTCAAAACGTGATCGGTAAGAACGTCGTCTCGCAAGTTGCAAATTCCCATAATAAAAAACATCTCAATCAGATTATTTCCGACCTACTTCAACTTTGCCCGATTATCGTGGGGTGGGTTGCAACCACCTGTTACGGCTGCCTGGCCGCACATTTGAATTGATGGGATGTCAAGGAAGCCATCTGTACGCCAGATCACTGGTTGTAGAGGATGCTCCCGTTCGCAACTTCGGTATCGCCAGAGGCATGGAGAGGAAGCTCTCTGTGTCTCGGGTGTTGAACAGAGGGGGACCGCGTGAGGCAGGAAACTGAGCAACGAAAACCCTCGGTATCGATAGAGTGTGAGGATACTGCGTCTGAGATCAGCCTGGAAGGTTGGGTGGTCGATAGGGTACACCGTCAATTTTTTTGCTTCTTTCTTCCCTTTACAATGCAAATTTGTATAATACCCGCCATGCTGGTCCTTAAGATGTACATCCTTCCTGTCTTATGTTCGGAGTTGGCCGAGTGCCTTTCAAATTGGTTCTGAACACATCAGCGCCAATGCACCAACAAAGAATTCATGAAAAGACGTCTTTATTGGACATTCCACTTCTACAACGATCGTCGCGGGTTTTCACCGCCTGCGTCGACCTCTTCCGTTTCCTTCCATTGCGTACACAAATTCGAAAAGGTCTGGGAAAATGTTGTCCCGAGACCTCACTTTCGGCCTCTGTACAACCTGGACATTTCAGAGGAATTCCGATGAAATCTCCGTGATATTTCACCTGGTCTTTGATGTAGACTTCCTGATTCACCCATTGATTCAGTTTTTCGTCCCACTGCTTAGCCTTCACCCTGAATAATAAAATCAAATGTTGATTAATGCACAGAAGATTGACATAAACCCATTGAAAACGCATTTGCACATCACCGAAAAATCAGCAGATTTAGACATATGAATCTCACTTTTTGTAGCCGGCTGGTGGTTCTGCGAGGTTTAGGAAGAATTCTATTTGATAAAAACTCACTTGGTGGTTTCTTCACATTTTCGCTGGACGTCGTCTCCGTTTTTCTGAAAGCAAATGAAAAAATGAACCTCAAGTCTGCACACGTAATCGCATTGCATCTACAATCAGAAAAGGACACAAAGCGCGGGAAAAAAAGTGTATTGAATGGGTTTTTACCACAAATCACCACAAAAATATGTCTTTGTATTATTATATATGTTCTGGTGTTTTGTTCTGCGACTTTGCCAGAATGATGAATACAATTACTGTTACTATTTTTGTGCATACTTTTTGGTGGTTTGAAAAAAAGCTGCAGACACTTTGGGTCGTCTAAATCACTAACAAAAATGCTCCCAGGCTCAACTTTATAGAAGATGCAGCAGATGCACTTGACACTCCATTTTTTCGCTTTCAGTTATATATTCCGACCCAAATCAGCGAGTCTGCAAACGAAAACACTTCTAGATCAATTCCAATTGAACTCACTCTGCATTCGGTCTTTCGGCATACTTTTTCTCTTTCCTTTCTTCATTACTCTTTGACTTTTTAGCTTGACGCTCCGATTTTGATGAAGCTCTCTGGCGTGCCTGGAAGTTTTAGTGTGCGTAAAATCACGTGAATCCGCTCTTTAACTAACGAGAGAGATTACTATCGAGGCAGGTTTTCCCAATAGTTCTTTGTATTCAAATTCTCCCGTGCAAAAGAATATGATATAATTTTTTTAATGTTCTGGCTTTGCTGTAAATTAATACAACATCCGAAACGTATCAGAAATATTATATTTTGATATCAATTGAAAAATCACCTCTTCCCTCCTTCCTGCTTTTGAGGAAAAGAATTCCCAATCTTCAAAATCATCAAACAGATCGTCTTCTGTATAGAAGTATTGTGTCTGTTGTTGCTGTGCCTGTTGCTGCGCTCTCGCGAATCTGTGGAAATCGTCCCAATAGGAGCTCTTGTCGTTTGAATAGAAATATTCTGCTTTTTTTTCGGTTTGGGCTTGCGCTTGCTGCCAGTTTTTCAGAATATTTATTTCTTCTCATCAAATTTTTTCATATATTTAAAATGACTCACCTGCCGTTGTGTGGTTCTCGGCGTATTTTTTAGAGTCTGCAGAAGCATCAGAAAATGATTGGAGGGGAATGTCTATCTCTACCTCATAGGCCTCACTAGCTTGTTTATATTTGGTGCTGGCTTGTGGATCTGTCGATTTGACATCAGGGTGAAACTTTTTGGCGATCTGATCATGTCATATCGTGGTGTCTATGGTTAATTACCGCGAAGAAGGCCTTTCTGATCTCCACATCGGTGGCAGCCCGTGATATACCGAGTACGATATAAGGATCCTTTGAATATCTCACATCTACTTGAGTTAAGATTCCATAAAGAATGATGCCAGGTCCACGTGGTAACATCTTCCTTCAGGAAGAAAGGCTAATATGATCTGAGATAGGTCTTTACCAGTAACATGAAATGTTCTCAGATTATACAGGGGTACTTTAATAGGATGTGCCGGTGTCGTTAATAAAGTGTTTTGCAGTGTCAAACGACTGCGATTGAAGAAGAACATCGAATGTTCTTGAACACCCCGTGAATGTGATCACGTTTTTTTCGGAAATCGTCACGTGACATAAAACTTCAAATTTCGAAAAATAAATATTCTTTTTGAAAAAAAATCCAGAAAGAAATTTTATTCTCCCTCCTTCTTCTGTTTCTTTTGAGCGCTGGCACCATCCTTGCTGTAAGCTGTCTCCATCCCTTTCAGGAAGCCCTCCACGCCTAGTTGGTGTCAATAAAATAATGACGAGGATCTTCACAGCACAATATGTTCAACAGATCCCAATCTTTCTTGATGCAAAATGAGATACTTACTGTCTACATAGTTGTTGATTCCGAGTTCTCTCATCATCTCAGTCAATTCCCCAGACTGGATGGCTCTGCTGAAGACAGACATCGCCTGCTGAACCTGAGAGTTTGATGAGCATAGGAGGGTGCCGTTCGGGGACAAAAAGAGTTCGTCACGAGGGCTTCCCAAGTGGTCTCCCACCTTAGTACTGGCCTCGCTCAGACACGCTTGACTTCGCAGTGCGGCAAGGGATGCGGTAGACTGTGCCGATATGAACGAACCCGAAATATTGTCATAGACAAACCAACGGTATTGCACATTTTTGCTTTCTTTACAATTGTTACCAGATAAAAAGTTTGCAAAAATAAACAAGCTCACTTGTGGGCTGCGAAGAGACCTGAATAATTCCTCGCTTGACTGTTGCTGCTCGGGTAAGTGTGGCAACAATTGTTGAACGACAGAAGGGTCAGACAACACATCCATGATCTTGTCTGGGTCAATAACCGATTGGAGAACGACATCTGTACACGTCATCACGCGTCATCACAAATGCCTACCATCGACACGAGGTTGTACACTGAAAGAAGAGAGGATATTTTGTAATTGTGAGAGTTGGATGGCATTTTGGTTTTGTGCTGGTGCTGTGGGCCTCGCCGGGGCATTTGGAGCCACCCTTCCAAAAGAAGAAATCGCGTTCTGAATATCTGACATTGTAAAGGCAGGTGTAGATGGGGTGTTAACCGCCTGGGCGGGGGTGGGCGCCGGTGCAGGGGTGGCTGGAACGGGAGGAGCGGGGGTCGTGTCGACATCCATACTGTCGACGTTATTTTGGGGACGTGAGGGGGTAGCGGGGACAGCGGCTGTTGTAGTTGGGGTGACAACGGGCTGTGGTGCTACAGAAGGGGCAGGAGCGGGAGTTGAAGCAGCTGAAAATAAAATAAATAATAGATACAATACTTCTTTATTTGTTCGGCCCTTGCAGCACGAACACGAGAAGATTTTCGAGTATTGTAGAAGGTTATAGACGTAGATTCAAATTTCCTGCATGTCCATCAACGATTGTCGAGGGGACTTCCATACAAAAAATAAAAGATAATGAGAAGGTCGGTCCTCACCTAAAGGCTCTTGTGTAGCGCCTGTGGCGTTAATGTGCTGGTTGAACTTTTTAACATTTTCTTCGTCTTGATCTTCTGTAGGATCTTGTGCCCAGAAAAAGAGCTTTCTGCCGGTGGTCTTAAACTCGAGGAGAAAAACTCTTCCAGTAGTGCACTGTTTCACCTTCTTGTATGTCGCTTCTCCAGGGAACAAAATGAGATCCTGTTCACTATTAATACCTCAAGATCGTATATCCCCAAGATTAATCCAATATCGGAAGAATGGCTCACGTCTTCCAAGACTCCTGAGGTTCTGTCCTTCCAGATAACGTGAACGAGGGTATCTGGTGTTTGTATGACTTGTAAAAGACCTTTTCTTTTATCTGCAGTCAATCCATTTGTTGTGGTGTTGAAGTTCATTTTTCCCGCGCGAAACTCTATCAACGGCTTGTTTGCATTCTGCTGGGAAGCTCCCATAGAAAAGAGGTTCTGTGCCATCGCTTGTGTTTATGGTTGATCGAAATTGTGATGCTTGACGTCACACCCCGTCAGAACCAATTGTCAATCTACAATCGCCTTTACAGAGGGCACCGGAAGACCAATATTACGCCCAATGCCCAAAACGCCCAAGTCCAGCGCCTGCCCTTGGTCAAGACAAATAAAATCTCTTTTATTTAGATTTCTTGAGCCAAATACCTTTCCAAAATTGTCAATTTGAGCTTTTCAATAATCCCAGTACAGAATGCAAGTGTTGCAGTAAGGTGGTCACTGAGTGAGGGCGACAGATTCTTACTCCAATAGTCACGCTTCTTACTCAGCAAAGACCGGGTCAGCAGTTTCGCAGTGGAACAACAGACTTCAGTGTGCTGATGATGAAGGCAGATGAAAGAGGAGAATTGGTGACTAAAAAAGTGCAGAACCGAAGTGAATAAAAGTGTCGTTAATTAAGATATTTTTGAATAAGAAATCATTTGATCAAAATTATAGTGATGTTCCAATGCCTTTGTTCATTCTCACTTTTTACAAGGAAAAATAAATGGACACAACCAATCATTCATTGCATCTCCCCATTGTTCCAAGGGTTGGCAATTTCCTCAGTACCATCCATAGGCGATATCAGCATGACCGAGCTACCTCTGCACACAATGATACCCAAATGTCTCTTCTCATTTCCCAGTCTACTTCCCTCTTCGGGATCTACATATCGTCACGATCTGAAACATTCTCTGCGGATCTCACCTCTAATGTACTCCTCACATTCGTCCAATACGAGGTTAACGAGTGTGTCGTAACCTTTCAAAAGGCCGACAACTGCAGAGTTGAGATGTTGATTAATTAACAATTAAATGAAGAAATTTTCATCGCCTACCTTCTCTGCCACCACTGAATTTCACACAGATCTGTTTATCGATGTATCTGTTTAAATCCAAGATTGATTCCTTCTTATGGGCGGCCTAAATGATTCAGAAGACTTGATTCCTCTCTCATCTTACCATGTCGGTTGTTCTGTTGGGCGATTCAAATGATATGCGAGATGTGATCTGATGTGATGATTCTTCCAGTGGACTACAATTCAAACAAAAACCTTTTAATGTCGTATTTTGTCCATTTTCTTCAGGACCAACCCAATAAATGGTTTCTGCTTCTTATACCTTTGTATAATTTATTGTGGTGTGATCCTGTTGGAGACGTCGTTTTTGTGATGTTTGAATCTTTGTAAAAAACGGTTTCGCATCATACAAAAGATCTCGATTCCGCGAGGTCGCACGATATGGAGCTTCTTGGTTCTTTACTGGCGGACCTAAGAACTCTATCAGCAGAGGCACGAAAAAAACACCCAACGATCAGAGAGGTATGACTAGGATGACAAAACACGTGATCAATTATGGCAGGCGGCAGAGAGGGGCATATTAAGGTTGAGATCTATAGAAGAAGAAAACGCAGAGTCAAAAAATGTGGGACGAATCGCGAAAGGTAAGAATCATTATTATTGGCAACGTGGCAGCATCTCATTTACGCCAAAGCTATCGGTCAATCAGAAGATGTTCTTCGTCCATTTTTGATGGCTTGTGAGCAAAAAGGAAGTAAAATGGTACCCATGTCAGTATCAACGATACATAAATTGATCGTTCACAATGCAGTGGATCAGGTATATAACTCTTGACATCACAACTTTTCAGCCATCTTTGCGAAGATGATGTTCTGCATTCATCATCATTCCATGCAAAATAAAACAGTCTTACAGCAGCACAACCACAAATATTCATTGAATAATTCAGATTATATGCAACACAAAAATTCACTCTTGCAAAAATAAAAATAATAATTGTGGCAAAGCAACAAAAAATACCAAAGACGTATTCGAACGTCATCAAACCCCAAAAATCCTATTTTCAGAACACGACGACACTCACCCCCTCAGTCTTCCGTGCAAAAAATCACGCAGCGCCTCGCGCTGCAGATCGAAACATCGGAGGAATCCACGCAGCTCAAAATCCTACAAGCTCTCTTAGCACTTGTTACCACAATCGTCATACACGGCGATGAGTTGAGGAACATCTTGGCGATGTGTTTTAGACTCCACAGCAATAAATATTCGCCGGTGCACAACACGGCTGCTGCCGCGTTAAGACAGCTGGTCACGATGTTGTTTGATAGAGCTCTGGCGGAGGTGCAGTCTGCAAAGAAGGAGGGAGAAAATTCGCCGGAAATTTCTGCAGAAGGAAATTTGGCACCATCTACACTTGATGCATACATGTTGATACAGGTGATTTATTTTATTATGGATTATTGAAATTCTCAAGGAATTTAAAAATGACATCTCAATAGGATATCTTCAGACTGTCGGAAAACGACCCATCTGTTTGGCTTGAAATCAATAATATATCTCCACACTTTGGTTTAGAGCTAATAGAGTCTCTACTGCACACCCACTCCGCATTATTTTTACGAGTATGACGTCATTATTTCACAAATTTTCACGAAATAATTATCAATTAATATTTTTATATCTTCAATTTTTTTTGACTGGTTGTAGATCCCAGAGTTCTCAGCACTACTTAAGGACAGACTGTGCCCCCTCGTGATTAAAATATTCCGAACACAGACGGATTTTCCCACGGTTGTCAGGGTGATACGTGTGATCACCACCTTCATCAGATTCTTCCACCAGAGAATGGTCAGTCGAATTTCCGTCGAATTTCCCGTCGAATTTCGACCAAATTTCTAGCCGATTCCTTTGTGTTTTTTGTGAGGCTTCACTGGATACTGTTGGTAGTTTTATAAAAATGCAATTTTGAATTGCGGCTTTTCCGCAACACAACGGAAGCCACCATCCCTCAGAATTTTCTCTGAAATGTCCCCCTGTCAGAGTTTTCCCTGAAATTCCCGGGAATTTACTGTCGACAGATTACGGAGTGTGAAGTATTCCTCTCGAGACTTGTAAAGATGTTAGATGGCTCAACGCAAGATTGGATCCAGATTTTAGCGTTGGAATCATTAAAAACGATATGCGAAAATCCTCCCGTATTAAGGTGAATCTTTGAAATTTCATGGAGATCTACAACGAGATTTTTTGAAAAAATATTTTAAAAATAAATATGAATTTGGACACGGTAGTTACCGTGTTCTATTACCGCGAACTTCAATAAAATCTCGTATTTTAATTTTAAACGTCACAAACTATGGATAATTTTTCTGAAAGATAAAGGTCTATATGCGAACACTATGACATGTCTAAGGACTCTAAATCAGCAAAAATATTTCATTCTACGGTGAATTCCATCGGACAATATATCACCATGGCTTTCAACAAAAACACTCAGCCCATCACCAGAAACGTCGCCCCGAAATTCAGATAGTGAGCGAATTTCCCGTGAAATTTCATGACGATTCTGATGACGTCATCACTGACCCACACCAGCATGGAGCTGTTATCCGCAACTGACGTGCCGCAACTGAATGAGAGTTACGCCGTCTGCATATCTTTGGACTGTCTCTGCGGGATTGTCAGCGGCATGGAATCCGTCGTAGAAAATATGAATTCTACGGAAGAAGAGAAAAAAGTCTATCCGGATACGATTTATCGGATCGAACCGCAACTGAATCGCGAGATCTGCGTGGAGATGGCGACACAAGCGTGGCCGACCCTCTTAGGGTCCCTGTCTTTACTCTTTGATAAGTGCTCCGACGAGAGTTTGACACAAGAGATCTTGAAAGCGTACCAGAGTATTATACATGTCTGTGGGACCTTGGAGCTGGCCACGCCAAGAGACGCATTCTTGACTTGTCTCTGTGAGTATTTGGTGATTTCTTTAGGATGCGGCAGAGCCGCACAGGGAATGTGTGACAGACGCATTCTTGACTTTCTGGGTGATTTTTTGGGATTTTTTTAGGATGCGGCAGAGCCGCACAGCGTATAGCTATTGCAGATATAGAATGTGTTGATATTCCGAGTGGACCTTGCGGGCAGAGCCGCAGTGCTGTCTTTGATGCCCCATCTACAACAGTGTCGTATCCACAATACCACTACTAAAAATAGGATATACACTGAAACATGACAGGTAAAGGAACCCTCCCCCCGACATCTACAACGAACCTCGCCAACAGTGGAAAAAAGCCGTCAGAAAACTCCGAAAACTCCGAACCCGTCTTATTGTCTCAAAAGAATGTGCTCAGCATGAAAGCACTGTTCAACATTGCCCACTGCATGGGGAATATCTTGAAGCAGGGGTGGGTCATGGTCTTGGAGACTTTCTACCAATTAGACCGTGTTCTCCACACCACAAATAAGAATCTGGCGACGAACGGTCCCGGTATGTGAAATTTCGAGGAAATTTCGATGATTTTTCGGAAAATGATGGGGTGGTGTTCTAAAAATAGACAGGGGGGGAGTTGGGAGGGCAGAGCCACGAACTGGCCGTGTTGTCAGCATCACTAGATCTTTTATTCCGAAATACAGATGCTGTTGAGGACGAGTCCCTGAGATATATCCTCAACACACTCATCAGTATATCGAGCACATCTACAACGGGTGCATCCAAGGTGAAATTTCCGCGAAATTTCGAGGGAAAATATTGATAAGTGTGACGTGTGATGACGTCATGGCAGATCAGACCCTTATTTGCCGGAAATAAGATAGGAGAAGTGGCCGTCTACAACACTCATAGAATTGAAATCTTTTGGGAGACCATCTCCAACCATTTCTTGTCGTTGCTCAGCAACAAGGTGAGTTCTATTTTTAGAATTCTCATTCCGATAAAACGAATCAGGACACCTCTGTTCGGGTTTTCGCGGCAGATGCACTGACAAATATAACACAAACATGCTTCATTCAAAATGAAAAGACATCACAACAAGGTCAAGGTGAGATATCTCAATATCACACCCAATCATAGAGACATCATCGTGATGACGTCTCAAGGTCTCAAAATGCAAGACGAGTTCTTGTATACTATGAGCCAGATGACAAAAGATTCACACATAGACACCAGAGAGAAGGCCATGCAGACTGTCTACCAGATATTGCAAGCGTCAGGACAGTCGTTATCTTCGGGCTGGAGGATGTTATTGTCTATTATCAGTGGTATTGCGACACAGAACGAAAGTCCTGGACCCAGCTCTCCAATACAGGTGATTTATTTTTTATAAATTTCTCAAGTACATTTCTGAAATGTCGAATTACAACGACTTGCAATTGAATAGAATTGAATTTGCTCATAAAGTTTTACGACACGAAATAATTTTATTGAATGATTTCGAAACTATCTTTTGGAATTCCGACATTCAACTAAAATTATTTCGAAATTTCGAAAAAATTTAGCTGAAATTTTCCTGAATTTTCCAGACCAATTTGCCCACTACAACATCACTCATGGGCACCGCCTTGAAGAGCCTTCAGATCATATGTACCGACTTCCTCTCTCATCTAGATGTAGATTGTCTTAAACTGTACATTCAAGCCGTCGGGAACTTCGGGGCCCAGACAGTCGATCTAAACATCGCATTGACAGCCATCAACATGATGTGGCCGATCAGTGACCATCTCTCGGGGACTCCAGATGATGCAGGTGAAGATCAAAGAGGATGTGATGGAGAACATCTTGCATGACTGGAATTGTGTGACTATAAAAGTATAATTCGAGTTTGCGGCGTTGCCGCAAAGCATAAAAAACATGCATGAAAAAATTCAACATATCTTTCAATTCAAATGTTTTCTGGTGTTGTATTTGGTGTTTGCGGCGTTGCTGCAAGAGGCATTACACTGTTTTTTATGAATATCTTGAACAAGACCAAAACCCTAAACTCAAACAAATTTACTGCCATATCTAAAGTGGTTTTATTTTCCAAAGCATGAAAAAGATCTATAAGATCAGAAATCAACCGAGATTTATTTTAATTCGATATCTTTAATGACATTCCCGCAACACCATGACAACTTTGATTTTCAAGCGCGGAGCGCGGTGGCTATTCGCTGCTAAAAATAGCACATTTTATTTCTGAATTTCTGATAATAATATTTCCAAGGTGTAGAGGGAAGAAGATCACTATGGATACCACTACTGAACGAGCTCAAAAAATTGTGCACAGACGCCAGAACCGAAGTGAGGAACTGTGCGGCACAGACACTCTTCAAGACGATATCTAATCACGGGGCCCCTTTTGATGACGTCATATGGGAAGACTACCTGCATAATGTGAGATATCATGACATATGACTACGACTTGAACACATGACATCTCGAGAAACTCTACAAGACTTTGAGACGAAAATTTTTGTCGTTGTAGATACATGGAGTTTCAATTGAATGAAACGCAGATAATGTTCCCATTAATTCATTCGGTGAAAGAATGTACATTGAGAGCAAAAGAAAACAACAAGCCAGAAGAAAAAAAATCCACGAATTCCGACGGAAATTTCGAAATGTGGGCTATTTTTAGATCACCCTAAAAAAATCTCATTGAAACTGAATGGTCCAGTATGGTCCACCATTCCAGGAACACTGCCTTCAAACAATGGAGTGAGACGATGGTACTCACCATGACGGGTGCTGTACGCGTTTTGCGATCTTATCTAAACCGCCTTGTTCAACTTGAAAATTTCACGAAAATTTGGAAGAATTTTCTGCTCGAGATGAACGACCTCATGCTGTTTGAAAGTCTCGAAGTCTCAAACTCTGCCATACAATGCCATCAAGATCTGTTACTTACGCACGCTCCCTTGGGCCCTACCTCGACCCCCAATATATCCGCTAGTTCCGAAATCTCATCGGATTTTCTTGGAGATTTATGGCCCGGTTCTGTAGAATCACTAGAGGCCCTGGGAGACACAATCCTGAAGAGGTGGACCACATTGTCCTCGACCATCGTCTACAACGTCGCAAAAAGTTGTGCCGTTCTGTACCAGAGGCTCCATCATCTATTTTCTCTGTCAGATCACAGAAGTGAGTTATTTACATCGTTGTAGATGGTGAAATATGATCATTGATCCTTATTTTTAGAATTCATCAGGATGATGAGATCATTGGCACTGCATCATTACTCTGAAGAAGCAAAAGATCTTTCTCCGAAAATTCAAGACATCGTTCTGGCAATCTTCTCGCAGGTATAACAATTCAAATTTTAAAACCGTTCAATTTCTTCACAAAAAATCGTCTAAAGATATTAGTGAAAGATCCTTTCTGACGCGTTGTAGATACCGGTAGATAATGAGGTGTATTTATACGTAATTATAGAGATGATTGGGTACATCTCTTTTGTCATTGGCTTCCCCATAGACAATACAATAGGTGAAATTTTAATCAAAATTAAATCTATATGCACGACGTTTCCATAGCAACATGATTTGTACTGATGTGTATCTACAACGTGTAACCAACATAATAATCCTACATCGACCCGAATTTTCCCTGAAACTTCACAGACAATACCGTTCAGTACCTCACCCCCCCGGTAGTGGGTGTGTTCATGGAACAGTATATCCCCTTCGTAGACAGGTTGATGCTTCACATCGTAAAGTCCTTCAAGAGTGTCCCCTTAGACACGAGAAACAAGACATTCTTAGACATAGTGAAGATACTCGGTGCCAGCATGATGACGAAATACACGTCACACAATGTCTACCAATCTGGTCTGTGGGAAAAGGCGATTGATAGTTTTGTAGACGTCGTCAAGTTTGGAATCCATGATATCTCCGTCACCACAGGTGAGATATCTCCATGAAATTTCGGAGAAATTTCAAAACTCTCTTTTTCTGGGAAAATCGATGGAAAGGATGACGTCATCAGATCTGTCGGACATCGTGTTGAACATTATCTGGACGGAGCTCATCGACTGTGTCCAATTCTTTCTGGTCCAAGAGGAGGGGCGCACAGCCACATCTACCACAAAGACACCAGGTATACTTCGCCTCTGTGTCTATATGTCATATTGTTTTTCGTAAAGATGGTCTTGTATGCAGCGCTGGCTGGAACTTCGAGTGGAATGAAAATTTTATTGTGAATTTCTGTTATAAAAATTTACTTCTGCCAGATTAAACAAAAATATTTTTTCTAAGAAAACTTTACTTCAATTTTATAAATTTATGCATCAGAGCCGCACTTGCAAATATTTTACAACTGAAGACATGCATACGCATCATTGACGAGATCAACAGAGATGATGAAGAGGGACGATGAGATGGACACCAAGCTGATCGACCTCTTAACTTTCCACGTACTCTCTTGCTCGGCCGGAGTTCCCATGGCACAGGAGAGGATGATCGATCTCCTGATGGATGGTGCTCAATCAGGGGCGAATCGGGAGTCATTCACGGAGGCATGCTACAAGAACCTCTTCTATCTGTGTTCCAAGAACAACCAGCACACTCATAGTGAGTATCTCTTTATATTATTTTTTTATTGATTTTTGGGAATTTCTGGATTTTTCATAAAAAATTTCTGGATTTTTTTGGATATTTTATTCATTTTCTTCTTTTTAAACGAAATTTTTTTTGAAAATTTATTTGTTGTTTGTGAAACAAAAAATATCTTGTGTGAAAAAAAGTACGGTAGTTCCCGTAAGAAAACACGGTATAGAACCGTGGTTTTATACATTTCATGTTTGAACACAAAGATTTCAATACATTTCTATTGGATCTGAAACGACCTCTAAACCTACCAGGTGAGAGGCAAACCGCCGCCTTAGTCTTTCCACGGCTCATGGACCGATGCAGAGAGGTCCTCGAGAAGGTCATTTTAGAGGACAAGAAGAATGGAAACCTGCCCATCCCTCGCAGCAGGATGTTGGAGGTCAACATTATCTTGAGACAATTGTATGATCTCGAGGTGGAACCCCTCTACAACGATGTAGAAGAAGGCGGGGAGAAGCGGGAGCTACAAGGAGGCGAAAAGAGGCACCTCTTTATACTCTTCTCGGTCCTGACGGAGTGCATCGTGTTGAAAGATGGCCAGCTGAGAGAAGGACTCAGGAAGCTTTTCCAAGCAGCAGCAAAAGAGATCGGAATACAATGAAATTCGTTTGAATCTTGACATCTTCAACGTATAGAGGTGCCCGTTCTGTGAGACGACGAATTTGAATTTTGAATGAGAGATGAGTCTAACGGCTATTTTGTTTCTGACATCTTTACAACAGACCGGAAAATAGAACGATCACAAATCAAAATACGAATGAGTGATGCACCCGCAAGGAGGGCTAACCCTCCACAACAACAAGAGGCATCATGGATGACCATGCTCCAATCTGTGTCCAAAATGATGTTGATCTACTTTGCTATAATGTGGTTCTTCAACGGCAGAGGCACGCCCAAAACCGTAACAGATGTGAAGACTGGTAAAGTGATATCTAAGCCTGGTGGTGTGTCAAACATGTACTCAGGAGGGGAAGTATTGGTGAGTGGATATATTTTGTCAACATGCATTAATGTTTAATATATTTGGTGACAATACTCTCAGGATTTTTATGTCTATATGTCCCCCGCAGAGAGGTTTACGGACTTCAAAAATGAAGATGATACTCTCATTTGGAAGCATGAAGGCGTCGTATACGACCAAACCGCATGGTCAACAGCTGACTTTGTCAAATGTGTATTTGGGGGCTGCCAAGATGCAGAACAACTTTCACATAACATCTCCATTCCAGTTCCTCAGGTATCTTATTTTACTCATTCTTAAGACATAGAATAACATCATTCCAATCCAACTTGTATTTAGTCATCTCGAGATGACGTCATAACACGTCACAGATTGTCAGGGACAACGGTACAATTTACGCTCACGTTTATTTCGTGAAGCAAGGCTATACCCACTACCCCAGCAAAAACTATGACCCCAAAGCCGTCATCTATGGCAGACATCGTGAGTGAAATTCCATCGAAATCTCGTAGAAATCTAAACTTACGTAGCGTTGACCAAGCACATGCCAAAGAGAAAAGAAATCATCAAAAAGAATCTGATTTCCGGCGAAATCCAAGACAAGGAGTTAGTCGAGGTGATTTCATCGGAATGAAACGTATCTACAACGCATGACCTATTTTTAGGCGCAGAAAAATATGACGGAAGATGTACAGATCGTAAACCACTGGAAGACAAACTTAACTTTGACACTCGTCGCGGACACCACCGTATACCCAAAGGGTGGCATCCCCCCTCAGTTCTCCAAATGTGAAATTTCAACGAATTTTCCGAAATTTTGGAATTTTTAATATCCTCATAAATTCATATAATTTTTTTAGATATGAAATTAGATGAAGAGACAGATCAATACTACCCCGTACTTTTCTTCAACGAATTCTGGCTGTTCCGGGAACACTATATCGCCATCAACTCTACGGTTACTAGCGTGAACCTCACGATATCTTACCAGCTCATCACGTTTATCAAATGGACCATGTTTGTACAGATGGAAGAGAGTTTCAGCATGCAAAAATCCATGGGAACCGCAGGAGACAGTGAGAAATTTCCCTGATTTTTCTGCGAAAAATCATTGAAAAGTGCCGAAAAAATGGCGGGAAAAAATTGGGAGTTGACAGTTGTAGATGACTCGGAGGAGATGAAGAGGATGTTTACGGACACCAACCCTTACCTCTTAGCTCTGACTATGGTGGTTACAACTCTGCACTCTGTATTCGATTTTTTGGCTTTCAAAAATGGTGAATTTTATTTATTCTTATTTTATTTATTTTTATTTTTATTGAATTTATTTTTATTTATTTATTTTATTTTATCGACAATTTCACTTTTTTATTCTATTATGAAATTTTACTGAAATTTCACGTAGATATCGCATTTTGGAAGAACAAGAAGACATTCGAGGGGATGTCCTTGAGGTCCATGGCCGTCAATTGCGTATTCCAAGTGATCATCTTCCTCTATCTGTTGGAGAATAGTGCAGAGACTAACTGGCTCATCGTGATAAGCAGTGGTGTTGGACTCGCTATTGAATTATGGAAATTGAAAAAGGCCGTCATTATTGAGGTATTGTAGATTGTCGACATTTTAGTCGACTAAAATAATACATTTTCAGCCTTTTTTGTTGTCGACGTTTAAAAAATTTTTCTGTGAAGAATCTGTTCGAAGACATCGATTGTAAAAAAACTTGGTCATCTACAACGTTGTAAAAGTATGCAGGTAGACTGGACCCGAAGATTTCCCATCACGTGGAGAGATAGAGACTCTTATGCGGCTGAGACTAAGGAGCACGATATGCAAGCCATGAAGTACCTCTCATGGATCCTCTACCCACTGCTCTTTGGTTATGCTGTATACTCTGTCCTTTATGATACCCACAAGTCATGTGAGTTTTTAAGTGTATTTTGTGCATGCGGCTTTGCCGCACTAAAAACGTTTATAGAAATGTTCATCCGAATTTTGTTTTGTAACGGCTTTGATAATTCCAGGGTACTCTTTCATCCTCTCTACCTTAACGGGTTGCATCTATACCTTTGGCTTCATCATGATGTGTCCTCAACTGTTCATCAACTACAAGCTCAAGAGTGTGGCACATCTGCCTTTCAGATCATTCATGTATAAGGCATTAAACACTGTGATCGATGATCTCTTTGCATTCATCATCAAGATGCCATTGCTCAGGAGGTTGTCATGTTTTAGTGATGACGTGGTCTTCCTCATCTTTTTGTACCAGGTCAGTTGTAGATGGTCAAGTTTCAAAGTTCTGACTCGTTGTAGAGATGGATTTACCCTGTGGATAAGAGCAGAGTGAACGAATTTGGACAAGGTAATTGTCATTTCCACACATTGATCACGCGCTGATGATGTGATAGGTGGAGATGATGAGGCCACCACACAAACAGCTGCAGCATCGACAAGTACACCTCTGCAGATAGAGGAGAAGGACCCCGTTGAGAAAAAGAAGAATTAGACAATGAATAAACATCTCCTCTTTGTGCAAACATTCACATCACATCTGGCACGTACCAACGCAAAAATCAGTCAAGGTTGTTCAGCCGTTTTGCAGATTCCTCATGCTAAAATAGCCTAAACCCATAATGTGATAGATGAAAACACCATATATTCTACAGAATATGAGGACTGGATGATCAGTTCGTGAATGATTTATTGGGGCAGCCCGCTTGGGTTGTTCCTCTAGTTTGCGAAAGAAGAAACAGATATCCACGGGTCTGACGGCGTTGTTCGGCAGTAACTCACTAAAATCAAATCAACTGGCACATCTCCTCAATAAATAAAATAAAAATCATCATGCAAAGCTTTCTGTAATTCTTCTATGCTGCTCTGCATAAGATGTCTGTGTTGTTGGTCCTGTGACAGCAGCTGAAAATGTTCAATTTGAGGGAAATTCGATCTTTGAGAGCTGTTTTTATACAACGAGACAAATTGGAAAACTCATCATCACCTCGCGCATCCAACACATATGAGCACGATACAAACGTACTCGAAACTGGTCAACGCCTTACTGTTGGCGAACACAATATGGCGAGGGGGGGCTGCATACTACATGATCGCAAAAGGGAGAGGATTACTGCATAGATATAGCTATGTGAGACCTGTTGGCGATGTCACACTAGACTTGCTTCGTCTTTTGGGAGGTATGAACATCGCAGTGGCTATAATGTCTTTCCTTGGACTTCGGAGGTCCATCAGAACACAAGAAATAAGAGGTGAGAGCTGATTGAGAGCTAATTCGCTCATCTTTTTCAGGGACAGAACTGTGGGTTCTTGCCGGGGTATGATTGTTTTTATAATCAATCACTCATCTTGATCGTCAAAAAAATAAATTCGTGAGTGATGATGTGTGTGACTGATCTGAACAGGTTAATTTCACACAATGCATTTACCTCTTAAGTGCGTTGAGAAGTGGACGGTGGGTGAGGGAGTCTGGACGTGTCGCGGCAATAGACGCACTCTTGGCCGTCCTCAGTTTTATTTTCGCATCTCTGACATTGAGATATCACAGAAATATATTCATCAGACATGACTAAAGAGATTTGTACATCTAGAAGTATGGCCCCCAATTTATGTATTTTTTGTGATGTGCAATCATCAAGGTTTTGAAGAAATCGTGTTTTGCAGATTTTTTTGTTTGATTTTTTAGCTGAAAAATTATAAGACAAAAAATAATTTTTTAAAGCGCGAAATACATTGAATTTCGTTGTTCACAACGAAAATCGCTGATGCGTATAAACATGATTAATTCTTTTCGTGACGGTCTTCTCTGAGATCTTCCACATTTCTAATGAGCATATTCAAATATCCATGTTCATGGCGTGATGTGGCCTGATTTTATGATGATTGAGTTGGAGACCAAATCACACCCGATTTAATTGTGCTTCTCTGTTGTTTAAACAATAATAAGATGAGAGATGAAAAATCAACAAGTCTCATTCCATCTCTATTCCGTTTTCTTTCAATTTCCTGCGCATTTGGTTCAATTTATGCAAGTACCCCATCTTCTCGCTGAACCATCTGTCTTTCTCGATCTTGTGTTGTCTCTCTAATGACTCCCTCTCTAGTCGCATCTGGCCGTGGTAAAATTGTTTGAGGCTGTCCTCCATCATGGGCTGTGATCGAATCAGTTGAAGAATCGAAATGATGTGCCAAGTTGACATTTATGAAACAATGAAAACACTCACTTTGAATCTGGGTGATTTTGCGCCCATCATTAGAGGGCTTGTCGACACATTCTATCGGAAATCAACACCATCCAATGATGATAATATTTTTTACCTCTAAAGTGAGTGCTTTAAACGCGACGACATCCTCGAGTGATGTCACTTTCTTTTGTAACTTTTTTACATTATCCTCAGCAATAATATTTTCTTCATTCTGTCTTTTTAGCAGTTGATTTTCTGATGACGTCAAAACGTCGATTGTCGCAATCGAGTACCTCGTTGTAATTGTAATACCATTGCCTCTAAGTCACAATTCCTCGCGGCATACATCCTCATCTGGTTCTTGACCTCGTCAAAATCGTCTTGCATTTCGATCATAGCTCGGAGCCTCTCCGCTTCTAATCACGACATTAAACGATGAGTAAAATACATTCACCACCTTCTGCATGATCTTCAGCTGTTGTTTGTGATCTCTTTCTTCCTCCTGGTGATGAACTACCCAGCATAGACAGGACTGGTTATCGTGAATAAAAACGTCTTTCACTTATTGCGCAACATCATTAATGTCCACTCACACGAGGAGGATGATCTGCGTATTGATCTATCAGGATTGGCTGATTTCGATCCTTTCTTTGTGTCCATTGATCCCGAATGGGCAAGTGATCTCGGTGGTGTTGTCGTCATTGAGGTCTATTTTGTATGAGACCTGGTTTTCGTTTGCGGCTTTACCGCCACGATGTTGTGGAAGCCTTGTCGGACAAATTTGCAACGGAAAAATCTGAAAAAAATTTAAAAATAAACAAATATTTTTTATCAAAGTTCAGTCCGATTCTTCGCTGAAGATTCTCTCAAAGATCTTGCGGATGGCTTTCGCTTCTATAAAAAATCAGCCTTTTACACTGTTGTAGATCATCAGAATACCTGATTGCTCCTCGGCGACGTGGGAGCCCTCCTCCAACACTCTGTCATTCAGAACTTTCTTGGAATTTGCCAGTTGGAGCATCTGTTCTTCAATAGAATTTTCCATGATTAATCTGTATATATTCACCTGAAAAAGTCAGTTGTAGAACTCATTGTAGAAGGAATTGTAGACGCAGAAATTTCCCAAAAAAGATGTCTTACTGTTTTCTCTTGGCCCATTCTGTGACATCTGTCTTCGGCCTGCCTGTCGACTTGGTAATTGAATGAGATATCATAAAATATGGCATTATTTGCAGCTGTCAAGTTGATCCCTTGTCCTCCCGCCTAGAAATTTCAGTGAACTTTCGCAAACTTAACAATTTTTTTCCCTTTTTGTGAAGACTTTTTCTGATTTTTTTCAAAATTGTAAAAAAATTCAATTGAAAATGGAAAATATATTCTCATCACCTTGGTAGAGATGAGAAAGATATTGGCGACACCTTTGTTAAATTGATCAATCAATTCTTGTCTCTCTAGTACAGGTGTTCCTCCATCTAATCTCAAGTATCTAGAAATATAAATGAATGATTAACCAGATTTAAAAATCATTTTTTAAAATTTCAATTTAAATCGACCGAAATAAAACAGAAAAAACGGTGAGATGCAAACTTCTCATGATGACCATCTACAACGATGTAAAACTCACGCGTAACCAAGGGATTCCAGGAATGGCTCCAAGACATCAAGGACTCTGGTGAATTGGCTGAATACAAGTGTCTTTTCTTTTTTCTTAAAGATTTCAACCAAAAGCTCCTTCAATTTTTTTAATTTCGCAGAAGACCCAAAGATTTCCTCTGCAATGGATCAGAAAAGTCACCGAAATTTCCGAAAAAATTCCAAAAAAATCCCGTGAAAATTCCATGAAAACTTACTGTCGGGCATGACAAAGTCTTCGAGCAGATTCTTGGAGGAGCAGAATTGAGTTAATTCAAAATCCGAATTAATGGACAAGTCCTCCTTGATGTGTGCCAGCGGCTGTGATTTGTACTCTGCGTCTTTTTCTTTGAGTATTTTGGCCATTTTTTCAATTTTTTCCTCGTTGTAGAAGGAACGGACGAGGACGGGGTGGCATGATATCTTGGCGGGTCAGAGGATTGTAGATGATGCGTAAAACTTGATTATGTGGAAGAATCTTTTTTTGTGAATTTTGATTGTTTTTATAATTCTGAGAAATCGCTTTGCTGCACAAAAAATGGCGCGAAATCACAAATTTAAAAAAATTGATCGAGTTACGGCATGAATATGGAAATTTCCCAGAAAACTCGGAGAAGATACCTTTCTCATGTTCATCATGTGACCGTTGAGTAAACCGGTAAGAGTGGGCTTCTTCCCCTTCTTTGGTGTATCATCCACTTCTCCATCCTCCGTCATCGAATTATTCCTGAAATTTCCATCAGTTTTCAACAAACTTTCTGTCGGAATTTCGGTGAAATTCCGGTGAAATTTCACTCACAATAGGTCCTCCTCTGTTGCTTTCTTGTCCTTCTTTTGCTTGCGCCACATTGCGGCGGAGTTCTTCAAAATCTCTTCGTACATCTTCTTTTGTTTTGGCAAGAATGGGATGCGTAATATGTTCTCCACTTTTGGCGGGATTTCCAGGAATACCTACGAGTTTTATCTCAATGTGACGAGTTTCATCTCAGTATGACGAGTTTCATTGGAATGAGATTATATATTATAATATTATATTATTATTCATTTTCCAAGAATAAAAAATTCACCTCAGTTTTGAGTCTCCTCAATATGAATGGAGATAATATGGACTTGAGAGAATCTATCTTCTCTTTACCACCATCTCCCTTGCTGTATGTGTCCAATTGTTTAAGCCATTCACTTGACGCGGACTCCGTGAACATATCTGGAGAGTTCAGTGAAGATTCAATGAAATTTCAGAGAGATTTCAAGGACTATTTCAGGTCGCAGCTTAACGTTAAATAAGAAAGATATTGCACAAAATATCTAAAGATGGAGGAAAAATCACCAGGCATGAGAAAGACTAAGAGGGCCCAGAGCTCTTTAAGGTTATTCTGCAGCGGAGTTCCTGTCAATAGAAGACGTCTTGTAGATTTGAAACTCATCAATTTCTTGTACCTCATCGACTTTGCGTTTTTAATGCTGTGGGCCTCGTCTGTAAAATCTCAGTAGTATTCTAAAAATATTGTTTGTGTGCGAGTCTTGACAAGTACATTTGTCTCTTTGTTGTAGAGGTGCTAATGCATGTTGAGATTTTTGTTTTGTGTTAGATGTAATGACATCATTTATACTGCGGCAGAGCCGCAGTGCTTGTCTTCGCTAATGTTGATAGGTTCATTGTGGTAATCTGCTGCCACTTCTGCACAGCCTTTTTGGAGTTTAATCAACACCAGTGAGACAAGCACTGCGGCTCTGCCGCAGTATAAATGGTAGCTTTTCCAGAAGATTTTTAAATCTTTCAAAACTCCAAAATAAATCCATCAAAGGTCACAGAAATCCGAAAGATCACCAAGGATGAGCATGTAGAACTTCTTCTTGCGCAGAAAAGAATCGGAGCTCCTCTCTACGGTGTTGTATGTTGCGAGCACAATGTTGAATTGGTCCATACTGTGTTTATACTCTTCCCTCATCTCTTGCCTCTCTTGTTGTGTTCCGTGGTAGACGAGGACTTTGAGATCCGGACACCACTCGTGTAATTCACGCTCCCAGTTTAACAGTGCTGCGAAATTTCAGTGAGTTTTCTTACTTGACATTTGAACGAAATTTCTCCAACATTTTCTTCAATTTTTTACTGATTTTTTGAGGAAATTTCAAAAATAAAAATTTGTTAAATCACTTGAAGCAGGGACTACAATGAGATGAGGACCATCAATCCCGATGCTTTGTAGATGCGCCAAGAATGAAATCGTCTGAATCGTCTTTCCCAATCCCATCTCATCCGCAAGGATGCCATTCACCTTTCATCAGTTTCAATCGAATGCGAATTTCCGTTAAGATTTCGTGGAGATTTCGAAGGGATTTGGGACTCACCTTGGAGTCGTGGATGAGGCACAACCAATTGAGACCGATGAGCTGGTAGCTCTTGAGGTTCTTTTGGAGGGATTCCGGCTGCTTCTGTTTTTCATCCTGCATTTTACGTCACCCATCTCACTGAAATCTCCTTGAAATTTCACCTCGTTTTCGGATAATCTGGCCAACATCTGGTTCGAGAATTTCCGGCAACCATTGATGAGATCATCGATGGTGAGTGCCTCTAAATCTGACTCCTCCTCCTCTTCTTCTACTTCCATCTTCTTCTCTTCATCCGACATCTTTGCTTCTGGCTCTTCATCGGAAGACAATTCCTCAGCGGAACTCCTGAAGAACTGTTATTTCTCATAAAACACTGCGTTTATTGAAGTGAAAAAACATAAAAGGTATTGGTTGTTGTGGAAAAGCCAGAGAATTATTTTCTGCGGGGTTGTAGATGGTTTTGTAGCTGTAGATGAGTTTGTTGTTCTGCCGCTCGCAGAGGCTCACTTTCATTTCTTAGAAAGGTAAAGAATCTCACCTCTTCTTTTCGACGATGCTGCTGTCTTCATCATCAGAACTTAAAATTATTTTTTGGTTTTTGGGCAGAAGGCGAGATTTCGAGGAATTTTCCTTTCCTCTCTGCTTTAGCTCCCTCTTCATCTTCTCGATCGTGTTGTCGCTCCAGTTGATCTTGTCTGATTCTGGCATGGTCCCATCGACATGCTTCTGTAGTTTGTCTGTGGGCATGAGCTCGACCTGCTTCATGTCGATGTCTACTGGCTCGTCTGGTTTTTCATCTTCTTCCAGCTGGAAATTCTTTTTCAGGCGTTTTTTTCTGATTTATTTTTAGTAACTGTTTCTGATGGTGACGATGATCACAGCGGATTTCCTGCGAAATGTACCTGATGTGGATGGGATGTTCTTCGTCTGAGGAGTTCAAAATATCCTTTAGAACTTCTTCGTCGTCACTGCTGAGAACAGGACGTTTATTCGTATTATTCTGTAATTAAGTTCAGTGTATGATGTAGAGTTCTGATCACCTGTGATGTTCTGGAGACAGGTTTTTTGGGTTCAGGGGTGTTTCTGTTCATGTCAGATTGACAATATCATCTCAATTTACCTCTTGAAATCTTTTAAGAAGGAGGTGAAGGTTGTCTGCTTTCCAAGACTCTTGGATTTTAGGGTGTTCTTCTGACTGTTTCTCGTTAAGAATTGCTGTGAACATTTAATGGAACATCTACATACTTGTTGTTTTTGGTTGATATCCACTCGGGGTTGTAATCCAGATCAGAGTTCTTTTTGTTCTTTGCATTGGAGACGGTCTTCTCTGTTGGTGTCATGATTGATTGATGATCATAATTAATGTAAGGACTGACTCTTTTTTGGTTTCACGGCGTCTGTGTCATCATCATCAACAACAAAGTCATCCATGCTATCAGCCGAATCATAGACATCCTATTATAATTAGGATGCAAAGGGATATCTTCGCATACCTCCTCGCTGGAGCTCGAATATCTCGCTTTCCTTCCCATCGTCCAAAGATGTGAGGTGTGATCTTTATCTGTATTCTCCCGCCTTCGCAAAAATTCAAAAATAATGTTCCAAGAAATCCTGTTCTACAACGCTATTAGCAATGATTTCATCTCGCGTTCTTTTGTGAAAGTCGTGACCAGTTTTTGTCGATTCTTTTATTCTCTATTTGGAATAAATTGGTTCTCTCTGTTCGCGCCTTTGACGGGTTCCATAGATAATGAGTTGGCACGGCTCCCCTTTGCTGTAAGATCTGATTCAGAGTTGGTCATTGTTTTTAAATTCAACAGCCAATTCCTCCACTGTGAGGCAGGCATGAATACCTGAGGAGTGTCAGAAAGTTACATCAGAGCCCGCATGAGTCGTCACCTCCAAGAGAAGTGCTGTACCCAGCATCGTCATAATTGAGTTTTCAAATGGGCCGAAGAGGATGACCAAGGTCGTGTTGTTGTCAAAAATGTGAATTATTCTATAAATGACGACTAGACCCCAGATCTTGTCCAGCAAGAAGATGAGCACCGCAATCACCAGTTGGATTTTCATCTGCAGCCTTCAGGAAGCCATTTATGAATTAGATCTTCACCTTTGTGACATCTCGAGCATATGACGTGGTGAGAAGTGCTCTGATGCGACGTCTAACTACGAAAAAGATGACGATGTACACCAGCCACACCGCAATGTAATAACATCCATATAGATAAACGCATATATCAATTGCGTGGGAGTCCTTCCCCACCAAATACACCACGCACTGATCATATTAGCTCGGTACAAATAATAATTCTACACACCCACGCAATTCCGATGAAGAAGGAGAGGAGGCTGATCACGACAAAGGGGATTTTGAATTTGTTTAGGAAGGCAATGTTTTCGATAAGATCCTGGGCTGTAAAAGAAGGATTATAATTGCGGTTCACTCTGCTGATCATCTCCTGTCTCTTGAGTTCTTTCATGGTGAATTGGTAGAGCTCCACCCTGCATCCCTCAGCTGAAGAAGAATGGAATAGATGTCACTAGTACCAATGCACCAGTACAGTGCTGAATAAAGTCATGGGAAGCCAGTCGCTGAAGATCAACAAACACCAAGAGAAATGGGCTGACATCTGTTCTAAATAACCCGTCGCACCAAGAAGGAGCCTTGCTGCAAAAAGTCAAAAATGAATCTACAACCCGACAAAAAGGCTCACTGATGCATTGTGCCAAGATCAGGACAAGAGAAAACCTGGTGATGTTGTAGATAGAAGATGGCCTGGCATTTGAGTTCCTGTTCTTGATCTCCACAAAGAGGCGGAATGCGGACAAGATCAACAAGATTCCGAAGCCGATGCAAGTGATGATCCTGGTGGCCTCTAACGCTGGCCTTGCGCCAGGGAGGTCAGCAACTCCTAAACCAGTCAGTTTATCCTCGTACTTGTGATGTTACCGGATAGACAGTCAAACGGGCCTCCATGCACTTGTGATGGAAAAAAACTGTATTTGTCAAGGGTGTCATCATGACATCTGCTCACCCCAAGAAGCACCTGCAGTACCCGCTATTCTGGCAGACCCCACGATGGTCGCTGAGAAGATAAGCGGTGATGACAGTTTTTGCTCACCATGATGGGTTCACTGTCTCGCACGATGTGTGGTTCATGAATCTTCGCCAAAGAATTTAATGCGTTTCGTCGAATACTATACAAAATCCAAGCGGAGAAGCAAACGTCAAAACATGAATTTTGGCTGCCCTGATCTTGTTCCTGATTCTGAAATTAATCTTCTCCATTTAGACCTTTGGAACGGCAAAAAATTGACTTCAGAACAGATCAGATCATTTTCAAACCTCAAAATTCTCACTTAGACAATCAAATGTTCTTCTAATCACGATGTATTAAATAAAATAAGAACTTTCAGCAAAACTATTGCTCAACATCTGACTTGGTGATGTTTTTCAGGCAGAAATAAAATAATAATTTCACCCTCGGGATTGCATGAGGAACAACGGATTTGTTTTTGAGACCAGGAATGTTCCCGGAAAAGAATTCCCGAATAGATTCTGAGAATAATAAAGAATGGACATTTTTCTGCCTTCAGGATCATCACGCTGATCCACCAACACGAGTTCATTCTGCACTGCACCCATAGGTCAACACAGAGGTTACATGTACACTTCATGCCCCCACTTTGTCCTTGTTGCTTGTGTTGCAGCAAAGTCATTTCGAGGAATCTATATTACGGTCTTCGAATAACTTCGATGAACGGCTCCATTTTATTTTGCCTTTTTTTTTCAATGACATACGCCTTCCCCGCTTGCGGTAATGGACACGTCTATTACCGGAAATTTTACCATCATGATGTGGGAAATCTGACCGAACTCTTCAGAATATTTAATCCTCCACAGGAACAGCTTTACAGTCTTGTATACATCTCCATAAGATGGTAGTTTTCTTCGACATTCTCCTCATTTATTCTGATGATATCCACCCGAATCCGAGCGTCATTCACGGTTGCTCACCATCGGCTCCATGATGTGTTGGAAGATTGTTAATGAAGAACAGATTCGCCAAGGCATCTTTTATTGGTCTTTTCACATTTTGAATTTTTCGATAGCCGCGTTAAGCGTCGCCAATTGTGCTTGGATGTCCTTCACAAATCGGGACATCTTCTGTTTGTCATCAAGTACCTGTTGATGATCAATCAAAGAATCATGTGTGTATGTGCTGGTCACCTCCACAGATTGGGTCCAGGGATTATAGCGCACGGTGAAGGGTCGGTTCATTTTGGCGGCAAAATCGATGACCTATTCTCGTCAATCTACAATGCGACAGAAATATGCTAATGCGTACCTTGTCTTTTGCGTCCTGAAATGATTCTGCGACGAAATAAGTTGGCTGGTACGACGTGATGGGATATTTGGTTACGGCAGCCACCTGGAAATTTCAGTGAATTTTCAAGGAGATTTCCGGAAAGGTCGGTTGTAGTACCTCGGGGTTGAAAGGTAAGTACTCGGGCTTCTTTTCGCCAAGACCTGGTGACATCAGTATGACGTCATCATTGCATGTGTGATGTCACCAAGACACATGGCACATCTTCATGAGATATCTCACCCATGGAATATTCTAATTCTCCAAACGAAGAGATGAGACCGGCACCGAATGCCTTTATACCCTTATTCTCCCTGCAGACTCCAAATTCGACTGTGAACCAGTACACCTGAATCTACTTCACCCTCTTGAAATTTTGTTGTAATTTTGTGTTCACAAAGAGTTCCATATGCTTGCATTATATATAACAAAAGTTTTATATGTGTCTTCTATGAGATGAAGCTGACAGAATCCTAAATGACAATGATGTCTTTTTTCGAAAAAACAACTAGAGTGACGGAACAATTTGGAATGAATCGTGAAGATGATTTGGCGGGAAAAAATTACATACCGTGGAGAGCTTTTCTATATCAGAATCAGAGGCTCCCAGAGAGGCAAGTCCGATTTCATGCGAAAAGTCTGCAAAATCAGGGTCCGCAAAGAGGGGTGCGTGTCCCAAGATATCATGTATGCAATCACTATGACATCATCAATATTCGAAATTTCGAAGAAATTTGACTCACGGCTCCGGTGTGTACAATGGTTGTGAGGGGTGACGGATGTATTGTGTGGAGTGAAATACTCGGAAGGCCAAGCCATTCAAAAAATCTCTGGAAGATAAAAGACCAGTGACGGGTCTAAGCCTCCAACCGGTACATTCTACAACAGTCAGTTTTCATCGAGATGTCATAGTGAATTGAGATATGACGTCATGACATTCTGTTTGCCGATATTTTGAACGAAATAGAAATAAAAATTTATTATTCTTACCTTGCAAAAAGTTGGAAATATCTTCAAGTTGAGGAACTTTATCTGGACCAAAACCACAGTTCTGCTCCAGCAGAGGGATCACGTAATTATATGCCTTGCACACGTGCTGAGGCAATAACTGCATGATCTTTTTATAGACGAGACCCCAAGTGGCGGTCTCCTCAGGCGTATACTCCACATATGGTAACTTGTCACCGCTAATCATCTTCAGTCTCAAGTACATATTCACAGAATGAGGCCAGCTCTGCAGGCATATTGAACTGCCCTCTAACAAAGCATTTCTGCGTTAATACAAATGAAGGAGGTTCGACAGATCAACAATAAATCACAACATTAGTCGAAAAAATTCATGATGTGATGACGACACTTACTATTTGAATTTTAAGGCGTTGTTTGTGATAGTCACTCTTCGCTTGCGGTATTCTATGTCTTTGAATCCAGGATGGTCGGCATCTAATTCGGATCCGTACTCCAACACCTGCTCCTCTATCAATAAATATTTATAATTTGTCTAAATCAATTCTTTTGGTGTCGTTTGTACAGCGGTAGAGAGATGTTTGTCGAGGCAGATCACAACAGAGATCACTAAAGGGATGTACAGATGGCACAGGTTGAAAGAAGTCGATAGATGTTGCGTAGACACGATCAATCACCTTGCTGCAGATCAGGTCGAGATCCTTCAATTTTCTGGGAAACCAAGGCACTACAAAAAGTCAGTCTTGATCAACATGAATTGGAGAGCACGTTAATAAAGAGTTTGAAAACTCACTCTCAGTAGGAGCATCAGTGGGAGTTGAGGCATTGAGTCCTGGTGTTTGAGATAATAATATGTCTCCTTTAAGAGACACACCAAGTTGGCGTAAATCGGCAAAGATTTCATTGGTGGTCACTGGGCCTTCCAGATCAACAAAGACATCGTACAAATCATCCTTAGAGGGTCTGGACTCGATACGGCTTAGATTGATGTTACGGTCGGTGAAAGCAGCGAGAACCTGTCATACTTAGAAAAGAATAATACGATTTCTTTGGCACCTGAGATAATGACCCAACACGATTTGGCACAGAGAAAATGAGGGAACCTCTATTGCTTGTGGTTTGAGAAGCAATGTAAGTGCTTTGGCGATGAGAATCTACGGCGGCCATGTTGTTTCTTGATTGGCAACCGGTTTTTGTCAAACCGAGTTTTGACCGGATTTTACAAGTCCAAGATTTCTTCGTTTGTAAAAGTGGCGAAAACTCGCCTTTCATCCTACATTCGAAAACCAATTCTTGTGGACGAAATAAGAGTGCCAGCGCTAGTGTACAAGGAGGTGAACGGTCCGCCCAGTGTATTTAGAGATAATGCCAGAGCTGTCATGCATGTTGTGGAACCTCCCTGCTTTCTACAATCTCACCAGCAGAGTATATCACTAACTTTTGACCACATATATGAGGGGTACAGATTCAGTTTGTTCGCGTGTTTTCGGTTATTCGACAATAAATGTAACAAAAACAATCAAGAATTTATTTCTTTTGCAGAAAAAAAGTGGTGGGAAATCTCCTGTTAAATACCGAGAGACTCCTTCAAAATTTGAATTGAAATTCACCGTTATAAAATCATTTCACGATGTCATATGTGTTATCATGACTATTGTGATCTATTTATAATTTAAAAGATAGATTCGACAAACACGATCACGACACCACACAATGATGCAAGCAGTACGATCCACCCCAAGAGCTTCTGATTATTCAAAGAACCTCGTACGCACCGCTGTCACTCAAGCAGCTGCCAACGACAAGCAATTACCGGCTTACCGTCTAATGAACATTCATGACCCCTCCATTGAGGTTTACACCACATAGAATGTTTCAAAATTAAACCAACTATAGGCGAAGCATAATTGGGTTCTTCCTCCGAACCTCCAGACATTCGACCTCGACAGTCTTTGGATTTTCACATCTGAGGCTGCCATCACCCCACAGAGTCTTATCTCATGCGGTATTACTATTCCCAACCGTGTAGAAATATATGGTAAGTATTTTACATACACAATTCTGCACCTAACATCGAGAAGGTCGAGTTCACATTTTGGCAGAAAATGAGAACTCCAAGGCGGTATACTTCTTTGTCATCGACGACTCTAGCGAGGAACCACTCTTGGTGGAATGTTGGAAGGGAAAGAGCGAACCGAAGCTCGTGGTCGGAGGTCTAAAGAGGATGTACGGCAAGCTGGCCATGAACCCCGAAGACGAATCCATCTTTCTCAAGTACGGTCTTGATCCGCGCAGAGATCTAATGTGAGCCAGATGCCTCTGTATGACTGACCCAGAACACTCAGAGGTAAAAATCAAAGTTATTAAGACCTATTAAGACGTTTAGGTTGTTGAAGGAAGGAAGAGAGCGGCTACCACCAGAGCTAGCTTAGCGCTCAAAGAAATATAATTCCTGTCCAAAATAAAGAGCCACGTAAAGCCAACACACCCTGATGAATTGTTCCACCATCAGATTATTCATCTGGAGAATCATGCTTACTCACTGTTGTCCGAACAACATCTTAATCGCCCGTTTACACTCTTTTTATCGGTATGACAGATTCGATTCCATAGACGATCTGACCGAAGAGAAGCTCGCGCTCACTGGTGCACCTGCCAAGGCGGAATTCTGATTCAAAGACGCGGCCGTCTTCTTCGCTCTCAGTTTTGCCTGCAAAAGAGTCCCCTCCAACACTCCAATTCTCACTTCAAACTGCCCAATTTCGTCCTTTAATTTCTGTACAGATCCTATACAACGTCAATTCTCATCAAAATTCTGTCAGTACCTTTGAGTTTGAGTAAGGGTGTTGTGTCGGCGAGACTGTTGTTGTGGGCTTCCATCTTGTCTTTGACGATTTGTAGTTCGTCGACTAATCCTTGGAGCTCATTCGTCAGCACTACAACGGTCTCATTATCGTCTGAATACTTTGTCGTGATTTCATTGGAAGCTTCCTGAGCAATTTTGTACTCTTCAATCTACAACGGTCAATTGTGATGAAATTTTGGCGGGAACTAACCAAGTGCTGAAATTGATTGTTGATATGCTTTTCTCTTGTTTCAATTTTGTCGAGAGTTGTGTTGATTTCGGCGATCATCTTGTCTAATTGAGCTTTTGTGTCTGGAAGATTGCCAACAATGTTCTTGTGATGAAGTTGCATTTTCTCCAAGTGTACACGCCAATCTTTGTCAGACTGCTTGGCCAACTGCAATTGGGGCGCTACTTTTTCAACTTCCAACTGCCACTCAGCAGGATCGACCTTCGATTCCAACATCGCCGTCCTAACCATCATTTAGGGATTTATCACACATTTACGATGCGACACTCACTCCTCACTCTGCTCATGGTGAGCGTTTAAAGTTTCTTCTGTGTCATCATCATCGATGATGGTATCAATCTGGATGTCGTCGTCCGAATCCTCTTCATCTTGTATTCTGTCATCTCCCTGAGGACCAGCCAGATGAACAGGTTGCAAGAACCTGAAATTCTTTTTTTCTAGCGCGTTGTCGCAGAGATTATTCAGGACCGAGCACACCGTCTCTCCGTATCCTTCTTTCAATTTGGTCGGTGCGAAATCGGTGACAAAGCCCATCTTCTTCAACTCCTCCACGATGGTGGCACATGTTGCGTTGGGATCGCTGAATTGACCTGGTGGCTGGAAGTTGTTTCCAGCGGCCTGCATCAAAAAGGAGACGATAGAGGTGAAATAGAAGAATTGTTCGTTTGGATTGGAGTGTGGCATCGCGAAGAAAGTATGAGAAAGAGCTTTTTGAAGAGGGCCAGATCTGTGATGAGTGAGTAGTTGGAAGATCTCTGTATTTCTACTTTGTCTTGCAAAAGTTCTTCTCATAATCGAGCAACTTCAGCTTATCAATG
Organism: Protostelium mycophagum; assembly: GCA_002081555.1. Lineage (NCBI taxonomy): Eukaryota > Evosea > Variosea > Protosteliida > Protosteliaceae > Protostelium > Protostelium mycophagum. The sequence continues at coordinate 52,844 of KV920997.1, read as the reverse complement.
ACAAGCTCCATTGTGATGAAGGGGTCCTAAAACGATTAGAATAATATTGAAATCAGACGGCAGTCACCTCTCTGTCTTCTTCCGCCATCGTATCGCATGAGATGAGGTTCGTTTCCCTGAAGTCTAAATTTAGACAAGGACCAATGCATTGCGCCGGTCCTCAGAATGGTATCATGCATGCATGATGAGTGTTCCGTGTGACACCTTCTTCTTATCAGTGACATTCGTTCAAGCCTCTTTGTGTACTTCATCTGTGAATGGACATGATTTCAGAACCTTGAGTCAAAGTTGACAGACAACCTGTCCCGCGTTTCTTTCAACCTCGACCTTCACTTGTGGGCGTCCATCTTTTCAAGGTTTGGAAGTTCATTGCCACATCGAGCACGAAAAATTTGAAACCAAAAGAAATTTTGCTCCTCGGTTCCACACATCAGAAAGCGAACCGATATTGTATCCTCTTCAATCTTCAGTGAGTAACGCACCATCATCCCTTCTTCCTCCTGCCTAATTCAAAGTGTCTGATATTCGTCGCACCAACAGGCTCTCTTTTTTTATAATACATGAGAGGAGCTGATCTTGTCCTCTTTATTATTCAAACAATGATCGTGCGAACGTCTTATTCTTCGCTCACATATTGATAGGATCGACAGAATTCAGCTGACACAACGCTAAACACACGCCATAAAGAATATTTTTATGGTCACAGCTCGTGGACAAAAACATGAGCAACGAAGAGGGCAGAGTTCCAGTTCTACCTCTGACGCCCATCCTATTGAACAATGGTAATGTGACACATAGAAAGAGTGTCGTTGAGACTACTGGTGGCTTCACAGTCAGAACTACGAATGGAAGTTCTCACGATCGAGACGTGGACGCCATTTTGGACGGTCTCATACCTGCACAGAAACAGGCCGTTTTATTGCGGCTCATAGAAACACATTATAAACCAACAGAATTATTAGACGAACTCATACAGCAGGTCATTAAAACGATGCCTGTTGCAGAAGTCAGAAGGATTGCTAATGAGGTATTTATGTGTTATATTCATCGTTTAGAAAACATGTTCGAACGTTTCACCTCATGTCATGCATTCGGCACGTGTCATAGAAACATGTGCCTCCATACGGATGTTCACAAAAAATGATGACCAAGATTAAGACGATACAGGTCGACGTAGAGAAGATCGTCGCCAAGACCGTACCTCTTAAAGAAGGTGTTCCGGGGAATCTCACCAATACCAGCCTTTCCGTCCGTGACAAGAAGAAGGTGAGGGACAAACTGTGATTCGATGATGACGTCATGCAGTCCTTGTTGACTAAGCCCATCGATGTGAGCCTCAATGTGGAGTTTGAGAATCAATTATTACACAGAGAGATGAGGAAGTTCTGGTTTGAAGGAGTCAAAAGTGAGAAAGACCTGCATCCTCTATATTCAGAATCTATTTTTTTCCAAAAAATACTCGTCAATTTTAAACATTTTCAAGAAATAATTTTCGTATCTACAACGCTGTAATCGATCTCACTCAAAACTCCAGCCGCAGCAGACAAATCGCCAGAGCCCCTCAGCCCATTCAGCACGATGTCCAGCAGCGAAAAGTTAAAAATAGTTGAGGCCTTCACCTCCCAACCTAAAGAGGACGAACGTTTGAAGCAAACACGACAGCTGGCCTCTTATGTCCCCAAACTGGTGCTCAGAAGGCTGCTGTCCAAAGATAATAACATAAAGTGCGCGGAGATGGAGGCCATGGTCGCCTCCGTGTTCTTCGCAGACATTTCGGGTTTCACTCCGGTGAGGGTTCTATTTTTAGAATGAGGAGAATTTGAAATTATAAAAAAAATTTTACAACAAAAAAATTCAGAAAGATGTTTTTCGATAAAAAAATAAAATTATCATAAGTTGTAGATTGACATCTGCATAGTTAACAGAGAAGTTAGCGCACATAGGCGTCAGCGGTATCGAAAAACTCACCAGGTAAATTTCCTCGAAATTTCATCGAACTTTATCTGAATTTTCCAGCGTTCTCAACAGCTATTTTGGCAGCCTCATTGACTGCATCCACAAACACGGTGGAGATATTATTAAATTCGCCGGGGACGCCCTTCTTGTGGTCTGGCCGATTCCCATGGGCGGTTCCCTCAGTGGAGCCGTACTCCTCGCCTGTCAGTGCGCGAAGGCGCTTGTCAACGACTTGGGAAATTACTTGGTAGAAGGGACGGGATGTGTGTTGAAGCTCCACATCGGGGTGGGAGCGGGTGAGATTGCAGGTGAGTGTAATTTCATGGAAATTTCGAGGAAATATGAATATTCCGGGATGAGAACATACCGGGAATTAAAAATTTTTGCTGAAGAATCAACTTTGTAATTTTTTATCTCAAATTTTTTGCGTTCAAAAAATTTAAAAAAAAAAAAAATCGAGATAAAATAAAACATATATTTTAACTTATATAAAAAGGAATATGCGTGGGAGGAATAGAGGACAAGATAGAGTATTTCATATCAGGAACAGTATTAGACCAAGTCAGTAGCTGTGAAAAACAAGCGGCCCCGGGAGAAGTCTACGTCAGCGCGTTGGCATGGATGCTAGCGCCCGGAAGATTACTAGGTGCGTTGTAGTCAGAGGAGTTTACGTATTTTCAACATTTTTTGATGTCGTGTACAGGTGTGCAAAAGGGAAAAGCCCAACTGTCAAACTGGCGTCTTGATGATATCACACAACCGGTAGAGCTGCCAGAAATGATATCTTTGCCTGTCGACAGGTCGCTTTTCATGATATCCTATTTTCGACTTTTTGATGTATTTCTAAAGGCATCTTATTGATGACGTCATAGTTCCATGTATGAGCTGTTGCAATCTTTCGTGCCCCCCGCTGTGCAGAAACACGTCGACAGTGGAGGGGGCGGGTGGCTCGCAGAATTGAGACACGTGTCAGTCATATTCATAAGTCTCACTGTCCCCTTCAAAGAGTACAAACTGGCCAACCTACAAGGTCTGTCGACATTTTATAGATTAAAAAACATCAAAAATCCTCTGAATTCTAAAAATAGACCGAAAATACAATGTCACACATTCCCAAAACAATAAAAAATCTTGATAAAAAAATCCTGATAAAAAAATTCTGATAAAAAAAATCCTGATAAAAAACCAGGAGCCGTAGCTAGTATGCAAGAGATCATATTTAGACTTGAAGGAATGGTCAGACAATTCATGATAGACGATAAAGGAAGTGTTCTAATCGCAGGATGGGGTCTGCCTCAAGTTTCGCACGAGGACGACGCGCCCAGAGCTGTGCAGGCCGCGATAGAGATACATTCTTCGCTGGCCAAGCTCGGAATACCCGCATCCATCGGAGTTACCAGTGAGTTTTCGACGAAATTTCACGGAAATTTCGGAGAATCTATTTGGAAATGGGATATTTTTATGAGATTTGAAGAGATTTTTGTTGGTTTTTATTTGTTTTGGAACAATGAATATTATTTTAATTTTTTTTAGCTGGAAAAGCGTTCTGTGGAGATGTGGGAAGTTCTTCTAGAAGAGAATACGCAATGTGAGTCCATATTTAAATTTTTTATTGTATTAAATTTCACCTTTTTTATTATTATTTTGGATCAATATCCCAACGGTAGTTATTCGTAAAATACGATATCATACGATGACGTCATACTGATTTTTCCACAGGGTTGGTGACATCGTGGTACGTAATATGATCCATATACATCATTGTAGATGTAATATCATATTAAATTAATCTCTACAGAATCTCTCAGCACGGTTGATGATAGCTGCATCTACAAATATATTGACAGACCAGGATACATACGATGCCTGCAGATCGTTCAGAAAATTGGCTTTTAAGGTGAATTTATATTTTATTTCATTTTTCACGACACCAAATTTGGCAAATAATGACATCATGTCACCATCATGTCATCACCACGTCATATGATCATGTCTCATGTCATGTGATGACGTCATACAGAAACTGGAGGATATCAGAGTGAAAGGAAAAGTCAACCCCATCAGCATATACCAGCCCTCACGCCGTAAAGGCGCCCCCACCAACGGCGACCCCACGATGAGAAGGATGCGCCTCAACCGTGATGCCACGTCACGCAGTAATATGTCTTTGGGAAGTAATTATATGGTTGGAAGACAAGAGGAGATGGCTTTGATCAACGAGTTAAGTATGGCATTGAAGGACCGATCTGTGGGAATCACGTGCGCCAGAACCCTCATCATAGAGGGTCCGGAAGGTGAGGCCAGAATATTTGGGACGTTGTAGACGTGACATCTGTGAAAAAAAATTGAAAAATGCAGGAGTGGGAAAGACGAAGCTTGTTCGGTATTTTGAAAACATTATGAAGGACATGAATATTAATAATGCCTCCACAAAATCACCCGTATTGATGGGCACTGCAGACCAACTGAACAACTCCACCGCATACCATGTTTGGTACGTGGAATTTCCGTGAAATTTCATCTGGATTTCGAGTCGTTTTTTCGACATCACGGGAGTGACGTCATCGTTTCATTGAGATAAAACGTTGGGATGTACTCATACTTTTCAGGACGGATATTTTCAGTCATCTGATTGACCCAAACACCAATCAGCTTCCCAGGGCCGTAACAGACAACGTGGACGCCGAGACCTTACCACTACTCAACCCCATACTAGGGCTGGGTATCCCAGAAACCCCTACTACGAGGTGATTTGTCGTTCTACAACGAATATATTTTTGAAAATCCAAGTCAAGAAAAATTGTCGATCTACAACTATATTTTTTGACTCGTTGTAGTGCGATGGCTCCTCAGAAGAAAGTAGAGGTGACGTCATCACTCCTTCTACAACTCTTAAAGATGATTGCCGCCCCCGGAACCTGCATCATATTCGACAATGCTCATTTCATGGACTCTGCCTCTTGGTCTCTAACTCTGACCGCGATATCACAACTCGAATGTGTACTCTTTATTCTGGCACTCAGACCTGTCAGGGGAGTTACTCAATTCTCCCAGATTCACCACAGATCTGATACGACGGTTCGTATTATTTATTTTAAATTTTTTGGAAATTTCTTTGAATTTTTTGGCGGGGAATGGACAATACAATTCAATTTAAAAGAGATTTATTTTTAAAAAATTTTAAAATATCTGACTGGTTGTAGATGATCAGATTGGGCAATCTAAATTTAGAAGAAGTATCGAAATTAATGAATATTCGTCTCAACGTGAAAAAAATTGCAGACAAAGTCATCGGAGAAATCTACCGGAAGGGTCAGGTAAGATGTCACACGTCAATGTCAAATGTCAAACTGACATGTCCCAGGGGAACCCGTTTACAACGGAACAGTTGCTGGAAGTACTTTGGATGAACGCATCAAAAACAGTCCAAAGCGGGGAAATCACCATGAACGCAGAAGTCGAAAATGCACTAAAACAGGTCCGTTGTAGATGGGATTGTAGCACGAGCAACTAATTCAGGCAGGTGCCTGACTCGATCAGTCAGATTTTGACGGCGAAAATCGACAAGTTACCGTTGGAAGACAAAAACCTTTTGAAAATAGCATCAATTATAGGTGATTTATTTTCAAATATTTTCCAATAAAAAAATTAATTTCACAATTAAAATAAATTTCCATTGATTTTATATGAATAATTTTACAATCTTCTGACTCTCTACAAAGGTGTAAATTTCACAGAAAAAATGTTGAGTAAGTTAGTCGAGCAGAATGGTGCGTCAGTGCGCGACACACTCGTCCGTATGAAATCCGCAAACCTCGTGGTAGAACAGGATGGAGAGGGGGGTAATTGGTCGTTTACAAACATATTATTACGAGAGGTTATTTTTGGCATCATGTTGTCGGCACAGCGAAAAGACATCCATCTCAAGATCGTACAATTTTATTTGCAAGAACAGGTATGTAGATGGTGTTGTAGATGGCGTTGTAGGTTGACGGAAAAATAGGGGGCGAATATGCAGAATTATCCGATGATCGCGAATCATTATAAATCTGCAGAAGAGAATGACAAAGCTCTGCATTATTTTTCTCTTGTAAGTAACGAAATTTCCATTAATTTTCCGTAAAATTTCGATATCCCAGAATACTCAAATTTCCAAAAATAAAATTCTTGAACTTTTCCGAGTCACGTGACCAAGAATTTCACTGAAATTTCCAGGCGGGAAGCGAATACCTCGCCCAGTTCCGGAACACCGAAGCCGTCACTTTCCTGACCTCTGCAGTACACCTGGGACAATTATGCAACAGGATGGAGTCCCTGGACCGCGTCACACTTCTTAGAGAGCTGGCATCTGCTTACCACAATCTGGGTCGTTTTGACAGAGCCGATGAAGAATACCGAAAAGGTCAAGATTATTTTCTCCAGAATTGATTGTGTCGGGGGTTTGTTATGCCGTTATTACCGTGAACTTTTGCGTGGGCAGTCTGCCGCTTGTGAATCACTCGGCAATCTCTTCCAACCGAGAGTCACGTTGATTCGCGGCCGAAGATAATGAATCGTCGAGCCAAATGCTAGAGAGTTGAGGCTTTGCCTTAATCAACAAAAACAGTATAGAATGCTCTGAAGATATTCACAACAATGGATTCTGCTTACTACTAGGAGTTCACACCATCTCCTTTGAAAATAATGCTCAATATTTACAGCGATTGAAGTACTGGGAATAACGATACCCATGCAGGGCTCTAAAATAAAACCAATTAAGAAGGCAAACAACCTGCCACTTGCTAGGAACGGGGCTTACGTATCTCCCGCCGAGATACCATCACGAAAGAGGTGAGATATCTCGTTGTAGATCCCCGAATCATCGAGACGGCAATTTCGGTTGACATGACATCTCCTGACATTCAAGACGAAAAAGTGACATTTCACTGACATTCGTTCCCAGGGAGGCGGTGCTCATTTTATTGGGCCTGGTCAAAGTCAATTACTTCGCTTGTAACCGCGATGTGGCACATTTCTGTTCGACTGTCGCCCTCGAGCTGTCCGAAGAATTAGATACCGGACTCCACAGTGAAGCCATGGCTATGTGCTCACTCACTTATGCTGTGGTATCGGACTACACAAAGGCAGATGCTCTGTTCCAAAAAGCCGTACAAGTATGTTGTCGACAATCTACAACGAAGACTTCGAAAAATCAACGCATTTTCATTTGAAAAATCGAAAAATCACAGAATCTTCTTGCAATTTTCTTCGAATTTTCATTGAACTTTCCAGGCATCAGGGCACATCAACAACAGAAAGTTAGTGACACAGATCGGGGGCATGATGACCTTATCCAGAGGAGATTGGGAGAAGTCTGAGGACTATTTCATTCATGCACTCGAGGCGGCTCGGACATCTGGAGACCTTCGTTCCCTGGAAGAGACGGCCGTGTTCCTCGGAACGATGTACTATTTGGAGGGTGATCTGTACAAGGTGAAAGTTCGGAGAAATTTCGAGGAAATTTCACACGGAAAGATATCTTGGTCAAAATCCGCATTTTTGCTGAATTTTACAGAGTATATCACATTCTGCAGAAGCCTTGAACTCTGCTCAATCTAGATCCGATGTGCAGTCACAAATATTATCCTATAATGCTCTAGCAAGAAGTTATTATACCATCGGGGATTTTGGAAAATGCCAGCAGTACCTCAATGAAGCCTCCGCCGTATTCGAATCTGGTGAGTCTTTTTAATCTTGATTTGCGTTGCTGCGCGTGTGACGTAATGGGGCTGCAGCTCCGCTGCAGAGTGGAGCAGCAGTCGTTTTTAGTTTTCCGACATTTCGTTTTCGCAAGAAATATCTTTGATTTTCTATGGAAAATAAATCTGATTTTTTAAAAAATATTAGAGCCCTTTTTGTGCAACTGTGACGTAATGGGTCTGCAGCTCCGCTGCACAATGGAGAAACAATCATTTTATTTTTCAGAAATTGTTTCGAAACAAATCGAATTCATGATTTTAATTATCGGTCTTGTATCAAGTATAAATAAATCTCAATTTTCTGTAATTATGTCTATTTATTAAATATTATGTCTATTTATTAAATATCTTAGGATTCAGCAACGATCTTAGTTCAGAGATGAACTATATGGTCACCGTAGCGTTGATGAATTTTGCCACCGGAAATCACGTGGTGTGCCAGAGGAATGCCGATTCTGCGTTATCTTTATTGCAGAGAAGAGAGCCCACTTGCTTCTTCACTTTTAGTGCTTATGCAGGTACAATTTCGACGACATTTCAACATGTTCACAGAATTCACCACGATTTTTTAAATAAGAATTTATTCATTTGCTCAAAAATTTTCAAGTTATAAAATTCAAATGAATCAATACTGACCCGAAAATCCAGGACTGGTCGAAGTATTTGTTTTGCTGTTGACTCACATGCAAAAAAATCCAACCTCAAAAACGCTAAAGCTTAAGATGTTGAATCGAGCCGAAAAAGCCCTGGGACTACTCAACAAATTCTCGCAACTATTTCCCTTTGCTGTGCCCAGACTGGATATGTGGAAGGCCGCGTTAGGTATTTGAATTTTGAATATTTTCAGATTAAAAATAATTTCAGGGCGTATTGCAAACAATAACAAGACCACCGGGAAGGAAGAGAAAGACTGGGCGAAGGTGATGATTTTTTCATTCTTTTATATTAAATTTCTGTCATGAAAGATGAGGGACGTTTCACTCTCTACAACGTTGTAATCGATGATGACAGGCACTGGAAGGGGCGAAGAGATTGAAGATGAGATATGATGAAGCATTAATACTATTCGAAAGAGGAAGTATGCAGAACAACCCGCAAGACATGCAGAAGGTGACGTCATCACCAATATTCCAAAAATGAACACAAACCTCGGCAACAATGCCACTTGTCTTTGTGTCAAAGCCACAAGTCGCCAAAATTCACAAAAGCATCGTCAAGACGCACCTCACTGAATTTTTCAGGCAATTGAGGAGATGCCTTTTATTCAGGCCAGAAGTAGGGAGCTCAACGACTTTGAAAAACAAAAGCTTTATGGTATCAACACGAACGCGCCGAAGAATCTCGGAGCAAGCATCAGATTTCAGCCGACAAACATCACGTCTTCGACGTCTATTGGATCAGTAGACTCTGAGACCTTCGGAACACTGTCCCCCCTCATGTCCCCCACACTTATCAGGAGTTTGCAGGTGAATTTCAGAGAAATTCCGTCGAAAATGATGGGATCGCGTCAAATTTCAACAAGAAAGTTGAAAAGATTTAAAAATGCAGGGATTTGAGTCTGGAAACTATACACCGATGACGTCACCTTCCTTCGGAGACGATGACACCGAAGAAGAAGCACAGAACAATAACAATAGATCCTCTATGCAGAGCGCTCAAGAGGAATAAATTGTGGGATTCTTGTGATATTCGAGTTGTTTTATTGATCAACCCGGCAGTGTCATGATCCAACATCAAGTACAGAGATATCATGATATGGTACAGAACACATTAGTATCTCTATCAGATGATTTAGCTTCTGTATATACCAGAATTGCGAGAAATCACTCCCTTGCTGCTTTTAAAGTTCTGTGGTCAGTGCACAAATTCGAGCCGTCTGGACATCCCAAAATCACTGGGTCGCCATCTCAATGAAATATATAAAGATACAATATAAAACGCGTTTATCTCTGCTCTGAATCATTTTTAGACGCCTTCAGAAGCTGTTAGTAGCAGAGATAAACGCAAAACAAAAAAAAGCGAGACAGCCGCGCAGGTCCTTATCAGAGCCAGAGGCTCACACAAGTCCCAATATGTATTACACCACATATTTCTTGGTAAATTTGAACATCTACAATATACCACTAAAACTCATCAGTCTCACGAGACATTGACAACAATCAGAACCAAGGTCAAATCTCCATCCACTGGCATTCGCGCGCGGTCTTGCGTCACTGAAACCTGCGAATGATATTTTCTCCGACGTCGGAATTTTGTATCAGCTCAACCATTCCCCGAAGCATAACAAAGAAGCCAGAAGAGGTGTTATGCTGCCATTCAAAACGGTAATTCCCCTGCCAGGAATTGAACCTGGGTCGAGAGCTCTGGAGACTCCAATACTGACCACTGTACTACAGGGAATTGTGTGTCTGTTTATTTGATGTGTTTGTGATGGTGAATAAAGTGAGCTGTTTGGAATACATACAGTATTTATTTAAGGTGATACATATCCATCTGACACTTCTTTCTCGTACAACAACCCATAAAGCTCCAATCTACAACACTATTTCAGAGATTATCTTCTACAAAACAAACGATCTCACCCCGAAATGCTCAAGAAATTGTTGGAAGAGGAGTTATGTCCTGATGACGTCATCATCCTTCTACAACACTGTAAAAAACTCACCGCTCTGCAGAATTCGGAATAATCTATATGGGCTGGTGCAATTATCAACGCTCCACGAAGCCGTGGCCCAAGCGGAGCTCAAAGTCGTGTCATTGACGTGTCTCTTCAAGACGGACCAAGTCTTCCCGTCATTGGACCCTTGCAGGACCCAGTTGCGCAAGGCGTCCGCTCGGGTACTGCCTTTAAGACATCAGCTCATGCGGAGAATATTTTTATTGCACAGGCGATTGTGGTACCACAATTTCCCAAATCTTTAATCCAAAGATTCTCAACAGAATTTGAGGTCTCACCTCCGTGTCTCATGGTGTAATGGTTCAGTATCAATGACCTATTGCTCCCCAGATTGACAAGTATCCATGACGACGGTACATCCATGGTCCAGAATTCTTTGTAAACTGGGTCCAGCACACTCATAATGCTTCCTTTCTCTACACTTGAAGAGATCAACCTGACCCTGCCTTTGACAAGGGGGTTGTGCCATATGTCTTTTCCCCCCTTACTTCCTGGGAAATTTCGTCGGAATTTCGAAGAATTTATATGACGTCATACCAATATAATGAAAAACTCCGTTTTCGTCGAAATCAGAGGAGTATTCTAATGAAACTGCGAAATCTACACGAGTTCTACCCCTGTACAAAATTGAATTGAGGTTTCAAGTTGAAAATATGATGACATCATCAAACTGACCTCTTCATACTCTCATCAATCACTCCCTCAGGAATGTCGACATTTTCCCGCGCATTTTTCAACTGTTGCTCGTCCATCGAAGAGTACCTTACCGCCGAATACAATCGGAATTTCTGCGAAATTTCGAGTTGTGGATTCGCTGTTACGTAATGACAGACCAGTTGGTAGACCGACTGTTCTTGTGGTACGCAGAGGTCATCTCGTGAGAGGATCCGCAAGATGATCTCTGATGGCACTCTTGCCATCTCTTCTATTGCTGCGGGTTGAGCATCTAAAATTCTACTGAAGTGTTTCGCGATGACTGAGATGCATTTGTCTTCGACCTGAAAAATGTCGACAGATGGTTCACAATATCGGCCTGAATATAATGGCTCGAAAAAATGTCGACATCAGCTGGAGGGAATGAACATGTACGGATGTACAAGTAAACTTTGTCGACAATAATTTAAAATGGTCACCTCTTGGGCTTGTATCTGTGTCGATTTTAGTAGAGTGGATAATGCATTCTCCCTGGACGTGTTCATCACCAAATGATCACTGGCCACTTTCTTTAAATGTTGAATGTCATAGTATGAAGCTAACGATAAGATCCACAGCACATCTTCACCACTCATTTCTATCTTCCCTGTGTACATATACTCCAAAATCTAAACGAAGGAAGGATCAGCCGAAATCGATGAAAATCAATGTATCATCAAATTGCAATGTGCGTAGGTGGTCACCTTTGTGAATTGTTGAAAAGGATGTTCTATGACGAGAGATTGTGGTGTATCTGGTATAAGATTCTTAAAGTGTTCGTTAAACCATCCTGATGTGCTGGCCAAGATGATCTTATGCACGTGTAATTGAGAGTCTCCCACTTTGAGGACAAAATCTGCGAACCGCTGATCGGCAAGGTATTTCAAGAATCCATCCTCAAAAGAAGCTCCATGAAATGATTTCTGTGTACAATTTCTCTTCGCTGCTTCATCTGAACCATCTCTCATTTCTCAAAAAATGTCTGTCGGAAATGTGTTGAGGTCATCGGAAAAAGTAGGAATCATCGAGATAAATCTCATATAACCGTGTGGCAAAAGAGACACGACTTTAGATCCACATGTACGTCGTCCAAGTACATAATTTAAAGGTGGTTCTGCCAAGTAATGAAGGCACAAAGACCGTTCATTTAGAGATCTCCAGCGAGGGACACCCTTCGAGGTAATGATCACCAATGTGCACTGTGGTCTCATCGATGACAGACGATTCAACCTGGGATCTTTTGGATTACAGAGCCCTAAAGACAGGAGTTTCGAATCGATCACACATCTAACCAGTGCGCCAGTCACTCTTAAGCTCTTTGTTGGTCCTGCTCGTTATCACTCTCTTGGCAGCCACATATTGTTGGATTTTCTATTTAGCTCAGCATCGCCATCACCAAATGAGCAGAGCGGACGTTTAGAATCACGACATAAAGGGGTGAGATCGTCTTACTATCGACAAATGTATCATAAAGATCTTAATTCTGTTGATAGAGACTCGTCTTTGGGAGAGGAGAGAGAGTGACATACTACTTAAAGTACACCATAACACCCGTTTATTTCAACTATCAATTCGCTCTCAATCAAGTGGACTGTCTTCACACTTCCTCCCCTTTGGGATTGAGAGATCATCTCTCCGCAGTGGTGGAATTCAATCATAGCCCACATCAAATCGACAGCGGACCCATCTCCAGATACGACCTTGGGAGTTACAACTCTCATGATGTCGGTCCAATGCATACGTCACACAATCATATCCTTTTTAAGAGTGTTGCTGTCTTAATTTTAGACAAGTATTCTGTTGTACATTGCCATTTGGGCAATGCCAAAAATGCACATTCAAAATCCCAATATTCTCCCGCCAAAATATCACATTCAAAATTTCAATTATGAAGAGCCCACTAATTAATTTCCCTTAACCTTGTCACTGAACTTTTCCACCATCACCAATTTCAGGATTCAATTTTTCATGAACAGAATCCCCTTCAAGCAGTACGACTTGGGCTCTCTCCGTTTCATTCCTTTGATACAAGTCATCAAGGTGCACAATTTTCCCGCCAAAATATCATTCAAATTTCGAATTCCGACCGTTACAGAACAACAAGCCGAAAATAGATGAAGATCCCGCCAGAATTCCAGAAGGTTTATTGTTTCTGAGAGAAGGCAACATCAATATTGAAGAGGGAGCGGGGCATATAGAGGACAACCACCAGATGTTGGTAGATCATGAGTCCTCCGTCACCACGAAGGTCGTCATGGCAACCGGACCCAACAGTAAATATGGTAAGTCATTTTTCAAATTATTTTATTTTGCACGGTAGGATACCGATGAATCACGTTTACTTACCCTGACACCCAATCGACAACGGTGTAGACTGACCGTTCCAGGAACAAATTACGAATTCACTTTCACCATAACAAAACAAGCTCACGTGATATCTCACAAAGGCCCACTTAATTATGACGACTACAATTTGGCGCCAAAAAATGATGACGTCACGGTGACGAATAAGAAGATGAAGGGAGAGCTGAGTTACGGAAATCAAGTGGAAGTCATGATCGATGGCCAGAAGACTTTCCAGAGATATTACGAGGTGACGTGGCGTGACGTCATCCTTATTCGTCAAAATTTTAATCTGTAAAGAATCTTTTGATGTTCGAAATTCCTCAAAAAATTGAATAATTTTTTCTTGAATAATCTTTCTCAAAATAAATTTTGTTTAGATGATTATGCGTGCAAAACACAGCATAAAGATTTTGGCTTGGGATTTGTCTCTGTCTTTTGGCCTCTGTAGGAGAAACACGATGTCAAAACAACCCACTACAACGCTGAATAACACCGGGAATGATTGGTTCACACTGGAGGATGTCATTGTAGATAGAGCTCTGCACGGCGTGTCTGTACACATGATCGTATGGCGGCACAAAGTTTTGAGCTATTTGGAGAGGTATCTACAACATCAAAAATATAAAATTGATTTCCCGTTTGTACGTAAATTGAAATTTCGTAGATTTGTGTACAGCGGGATAGGTGGATCTACATCAATTGAAACTGAGATATCTCAATTCGAAAAAAGATGTCATCGTCTCGGGATTTCTGTGAAAATTCTCCGGCTCATGTCCGATTCCATGGTGAGTGATGATGTTCATGGAACAGACCGTCTTAAAGATTTCAGCCCTCCCCCAACTCCCCCTATGCCACCCCCTGGGACGCACAAAAAAATGCGACGGTGACGATTGTCATTGTGGGAAGCCCCAGCGGGATATATTTAGCATCACATCATGAGAAGTTACTCCTCATAGATGGTGAATGTACAAAACACGCTGCCGCATTCGTTGGCGTGAGTAGAAATCTCAATGGACATTCGAGTTGTAGACGGACCTGACAGTACAGGGGTTCGACATCTGCCGCGGCCGCTATGATTCGAGCCAACATTGTATTCCACAAGACAGCGGCATATTGACGCTTGGGCTTTTGTGGCATGATATACAATTCTTGCTGCGAGGAGATGTCACACAGACACTGTATCTACATTTTGTGCAGAGATGGGTCCACGCTTTCAGTAAGAACGGTCCCAAGACCAGAAAGCAAAAATTGATTCCTGCCATTGTAAACGTGAGTTTTAAAGTCTTCACGCACCAGAGAATTCCATGAAGATTCTTTAAAGTGTCAAAAAAAAATTTAAAATGAAGAATTTATGTAAATAATAATGATAGGGTTGTGAGAACGAAAACGTCGTTGTAGAGAGCAGTAGGGATAATTTCCCCGACACAAATATCCGCGTTCTCCGAATCTGGAAAGGAGTATTCGATACGTAAATCCTCCCATATTCTTCCGAGAATTCACTGAAATTTCCAGACAATATCTGTTCCGGGAATACACACAGATGATCCAGCAGGCCAAAAAATTCTTGTACATAGAACACCAGTACCCCTTCCATAACTATCCCCTCACCCACTTCATGTGTCAGGCGTTGCGAAGCAACCCCGATCTACAACTCGTCATCGTGGCACCGATTAAGACGGATTTATTGACTGGATTTGTGGGAAATTTAGTTGATTGGTCAGAAGATCACAGTGAGTCAATTTTTCTATTTTCAAATTCACAAGACAAAGATAGCCTGTATTGTTAAGCACTATGTTGCTGAGTAGTGGAAAATCTGTCAAATATATATTTAAATATAAATATAAATATATAATAAATGATAATATTTAATAGTTATCGAACATTTAAACACGATAAAAAATTCCGCACCAGACCGAGTCGGAATTTACGGAATTTTACAAGAGGACACGAAACTAAATCGAGGTATATTTCGAGATTTTAAGACCATCTACAACGCTCATGATCTCTCGTGACGTTTTCAAGTTGAACCTGTGTACATCCACTCCAAGATATGCATTGTAGACGACGAATGGATTTTGGCGGGAAGTTCAAATATGGATAATATGTCATTCTTTTATTCTTCGGAGCTGTCACTCAGCATGATGAATCCAAATTTAGCCCGCGACACGCGCACAAAATTGTTCCAGGAACATTTGGGGTCATTTTGGAAGGACGAAATGTCAGTGGATTTTCGCATGGCGTTCGACGCGTTCAAGCAGGTGCGATCTCATCATCTTAAAAATTCAAAAAATTTTTTATCTTCAGCGATAAATTTTAGAAAAACGGAAGAAAATTCAAAAAAATTTCAAATATAAATATCCCCAAATATTTTCTGAATAGAAGATACAGGTTTCCATTCAAAACGAAGCCAAGATAAGAAGTGGCGGTCATCTTGTCGGCAGAGTGGTCATGATGAGCCCCCTGGAGTCCTACCAGATCGTACTGAGTAAGACCTTCCCCTCTAAATGGCCGCATATCGTGCACGGTGTGGGAAGGACAATGGAGAACGCGGTGCAATACATCTCAGATGCTGGGAGGAACTATACGGGACTGATCAGAGCGAATCTATAAAGGAGAATTTACAAACCTTTCTATTGTTGAAAAAATGGTTTACTGAACATGACAGTGCAGACAAAGATGAGACAACTTTGTCATCGTCACAGATCACAATCACAAAACATGTTACATTTCTGATTATGCATCACTACGTACGACTTTTCTTCTGTATTATCTTTGGTTCATCTCTTCTATGTGTATTCATCCTCATCAGAGATCATTTCGTAGATGGGTATAGAGATATCCTTCAGAGGACCTTCAATGAAATATTACAATGAAAATAATACAATGAAGAATATTCAAGTCTGTCATCTTCAATTAAAAAAACATAATTATTAATATCACGTGAACATGATGGAAAGATATATTAAATTTTAAATTCTAATTGAAAAGTGGTGAAATTTCTATATTATCAAGTATAAAAAGTTGTCAGGATGGCAGATGTTTTCACTGAGCCATATCATCGGTGTATCCATATGGGGCATAAGTCCCTGCACCCGGACCTGACTTCTTTCAATACTTCACTGTTGCAACCATCCTGCGGCAAATCCGAAACATACACAAACAATGACAGTAAATTCAAATTGTGGAATTTGCAACACATTCTCCATTGTGACGGGAATGAATATTAGCGTGGATTTCACGTGTTTTACCGTGTTCATTTACATCTCGATTCGTTTAAAATTCTCAAGAGTTGTGGGTAGCCGTTATATTTTTTAATCAAAAATACTCACAAAAATATTCGCACTTTATGATATCTCACCTTAGCTTGTGACACATCTATCGACATGTCAGACAGGACTGTACCGAGGGTCCTGGGGCTCCCCCCCTCATCAAATGGGGTTATGATGTCTTGTACATAACTCTGATTTTTCTTGAAAATTCGGAGAGGGATGTATTTGAACTGACTCGTCTCTGGCGACAATTTCTGGTTGCATGACCAGAATTTTAAGTAATCATCTAAATATTATCATTTTATATCTACAATCAAATCTACAACGAGATATATTTTTACTGTGTGTTTCCATATGGGGATGAAAAATAAATAAAAATTAAATATTGAGAAGTGCAATATAGTCGAATCTACAATCGTAATTACAACGAACCAACTCACTGTTGCGAAATCCGTCCCAGAGGTTCGTGGAGTCCGTGACTGATAAATTATTTATTCTGGAACAGTCTCCATTTTTTATGTAGATGGACTATATCAGATCAACTTTGTACTTGCAGAGATGACTACGTAATGGGCTTACCTCTTTGAGTGTGTTCACAAAGTAAGTCTTGACGGCTGATTCGTTCAGACAATGAAGGATCTGATCGCTTGGGTATCCTTGAAAATGTACACCAATCTGTATTCATTCAGAAAATCTGTGACGACGGACAAAATGTAAAACTTTATGAATCGAACATAACAGAGAGAATGAATTGGTACCTCCCACGGAAGACATTCTCCGGAGGCTAATAGATCGAAGAGGACGCCGACAGGATAGTGCCATTTGAGAGGTGTTCCTTTATGATCGAACCATATCTCTGCTTCTGTTGCTGACATCCATCAGTTTTTTGGTGTATTCCATGGTAAGACATACTCCCAAGAGTAGCTGTAAATGAAGAAAAATGTTTTCGAAGTGCTGGTGCGGCAAGTGGGAGAAAGGAATGCCGATGGACTGTCAACTGTGTATTATTATGAGTGGTCTGATCAAGATTACCATCACATACGTATAGAGGATCAGGCTGAGTAAACGTACTATTATCGTTTGAGTGTAGAACGAATCTGAGCGTGTCAATTCACTAAAATCGACATTATAAGCGCACTTGATAGGAATGACCGTCTTCCAGACTTCTTTTCTTATATCTTCGTCATCTAAGAGCCCAGCCTCTCCAGAAACAGACTTCGTTGACATGGAGCGAGTATATTATTTATGATGTAACGAAAATATTTTGTGTTGATTTTTCGATTTTTTCGCTTTCTTTGGCGAAGGACATTCACACTCGTGGCTGCAACGACAGCCCTTCAACAAAGCACATCCTTACGATTTAGTGTTTCATCGATTATTATTTGCAATGATGGTCTGGAAAGAATTTAGAGAGGAAGCTTTAGGCTTCATCTCAATGACAACGAGATGCGAGGGCCATTCTTGGTCATATATAGAGGTTTCAAAGAATGCAGGTGAGATGATAGTTTTCTGGCTGCATCAAAAGTGTTAACGGGTCAGGACAACAGATCTAAAAAATTCTGGGTATTTGAAGAGGGACAAAAAGATCATGAAACAGATGAAGAATATGGTCGCAGAAGAGAGAGAACATATGGAGGAAGAGGACCTAATGATCTGCCCAGAGCCAACAGAAGATTCTACCACACTTTCAACATTGCAGATGGAAATGATCACACTGGAACATCACATTCTGTACAGCGTCACTTATCAAACTCCTGTTCTTTATTTCAACGCCTCATTTTCAGGTATTTTAAAATATTTTGTTTGTTTTTCTGCTTTTATTTTAATTTTAATTATTTTCTGGGTTTTTTGTATTTTTGTTGCAATATTGTTCTTATCTTTAATGATTGTAGATGGCCGAATCTTGAGACCTGAAGAATTGTGGAATTTCTTGGAATTATCTCATAGAGGTGAGGCCAACAGCAGCCTCATCACCCAGAACGTAATTCTTCGATCGAAATTTCAACGACGTCTGACGTCATCAGGACCACCCCATTCTGGGAACACCATTCTATTTTGTACACCCCTGCAACACGTCGGCGTTGCTACGAGACTTTGACGAAATGTCGACAGGCACAGACAAGAACAAGATTGCCAGTTGGCTCTCTGTTGTGGGGGGTGTCGCTGGTCTACATCTACCTCATGAGATGTTCATGAACACAGAAAAAACAACAGAATAAATGCGATTCCTCATCCTCCAAGTGCTCCATAATGACAACATGGACATCAAGCCGATGAGATCTTCGGGTGTGGTTTGGACATATTTCAAAGAAGTAAATGCATGAGTTGTTTGTGTTCATTCCTTTGAAGAGTGCTTTTTTGTCACAAATTCCTTTTACGTCCAAAACGAACGTGGAATTTCTACTCATTTTTACTTTTACGGAAGCAGTCACACGCAGAGATGGATCTAATGCAAGTGCTCACACCAAAGATTAGCAGTGCTTTGACATTAGACTATGACGGGCAGACACAAGTTGGTTATCTTCGTGAGATGTTGATTGATCCCTGTTAGGAGGCATTTGTGCAGTATCTGGAATGTATCAAGGCCATGTCTGATATATTGATGTCGTACGACACCAGAGCACCCTCAGGTACATGTCATAATCATATTCTTCTTCTAATCAACAAAGGTAATCTGAAACCAGAGCAAGTCAAAAAGATATTCGAGGTGTATCAGCAATGTGAGTCTGATGAAAAGCACTTTATGATCGTTTATGTGATACAGGTGTGGATAGAGCACGATCCATAGCAGTGAAGGATGAGCTGATGAAAGCCGTTACCCAAGAGGTGAACAGTGTGAGATCACCACAAGTTGTAGAGAAGTTGAAGGTCACACGTGTCGAATCGGTAAACATTTCTTGAAAACAATGATCAACCATTCCGCAGAACCACATGCCTTCACATAAAATCGTGAAAAATGCAAAGTTGAATAACTTTAAAATAGAAGCTAAAGCAGCCGTTTGTGGAGGCAGAGAAGAAGAATGAGAGTCTCGTCAAAGCTCATGGAATCAAAGTGAAAAAACTGATGAGATCAAACCTCCATCCAGAAGAAATGAAAAGTCAGATGACAACTCTGGTAAGACATCTCAATATGACGCCATAGATATCCCACATTTTGGGGTGTTCGAGTACATGTAGCGCTGAAATATCTTGGTTAATGAATTCCAGAATCTACAACTTGCCAGAGAACAACATGAAAATTACGTCATCGCAAAGCAGAAATACGCACAACTCTTAGAACAGCAACAAGCAGAGGCCAATGCTCTCTCTGAAAAACTCGCACCAGCTGCAAACAACCAAATACAGGCCCAAAGCAACACCATGTCGACATTATCAGCCAAAAAGTAAGAATGTCGACATGAGATATCTCAACAGAATGGAATAATTATGACGTCAAAATAACACATGTCATCTTTTCATGACGTCATAGTGCCATTATCATGATATCTTATATGCCTCAGGACAGAAATCAAGGACAGGTTGACATCATTTGCAAAACATATCACAGAGAAGACCAATTTCGCTGCTCTGAAAAATGAAGCCAAGGTGAGGAAAGTTTATAGGGTTTAGGGTTTAGGTCATATGACCTTGCTTTGTCTTTTTCTCCATATTGCATAACAGATATAGTGATCAGCGTTATGGAATCGCTGATAATTACGTACTCAGCATTTCCATTCTCAACCTTGAATAAGAATTGTTCATTTCTGCAGATGCTTTGCAATAATATTCAATATTGACTGGTTGTAGATCGCAGATAAACATTTTGTACATAATTTGACATTGCCTCTCAATATGGAAGAGGTCAAAAAACATCTGAAGGCGTCTTTCGGGTATAAATCTCGCAGGAATTTCATTAAGAAAACTGATGAAATCTCGCAGAAATTCAAAACATCCTTTAGGACAATCTTATATAGAATTTGTCCTGCAATGGAAGGTAATAATTGTGATTACATTTTTTACCAAATTTATAAAAATCATCAAGATATTTTTTTCGTTTTAAAGTGACATTTTTGTTTGCTTTGAATTAAAAAATGAAAAAAATATATTGCATCTAGTATATTTGGCATTCTGCTGGGGACAAACATTTCTGAACGAAACAAAAATGTTGAGAGATTGTGAAAGTCTAATTTTTATTTGTGGCCATAAATGACAAAAGAATTGCTGAAATACAACCAACAGATGGAATCTACTGAAGACGAGGTCTCTTTCGCCGAACTAAAATTACATTTGAAGGACTACATACATATCCTTTATGTACATCTACAACCATGATTTCTCTTGATTTTCAAGTTGAAACACTTCTCCTTGACTTTTTCACTGACTACAACGCAATTAATCGGAAATTATTATCCAGAATTAATTTCAGGATTAATTTCGCAAGGCCTCGCGGAAGACGCGGAAGACGCACAAGAGGTAGGTTTCCAGTACAATATTTTGTGACCTTCTACAACGTTGTAGATTATCTTGAGGCCAATTGTAGAGAACGAGGTTTTTCCCGCCATTTATGGAAATCTCTTCGAATTATACAAGATCAAGGTGACATCTCCTTGAAATTTCGAGACAACCTCGTATCCAACTGACGTTATTGCAGAACAGCTTCAGCGACCAGATGTTGACAGAGAGGCTGTCCGTGTTTAGCTTCATTGCACCCATGCATCTTGGTGTAGATCGTCAATATTGGTTGCTCCCAGTGAGTTTCTGTATTCTTATCTGCGAGACCGAATTTATGATGTTCCAGGAACATTTGGTGGCAGGACCACTCTCAGAAGAGGATGATCCGTATAAAGAATCAGTTAATATGCTGAGAGGTCTCACTACAACGCACAGCCCTACCAGCAAGTTACAACTCATCATGGAGACGCACCAGAATATCTGCAGCGTTGTAGACCGCCATCACGGCAACAGTGTTCTTCTGTGAGTTTTCCACAAAATATCTCGGATTCCGCTGAAAATCTGTGGAAAACTCACTGAACTTTCGTGAAAAACTGAATTAAAATTCATGGAAAACTGAATGAAATTTCAGGGGGGCAGACGATTTGTTGCCGTTGATATGCTACGTAATGGTCAGAGCGAATGTACCATTTCTATACTCCGAATTGAGTTTTCTTCTCGATTTCACATCAGAAACACAAATGTCTGGGGAGCTAGGCTACACGTGAGTGTTGTAGATGGACGTACGTAAACTGAAACTTCACAGGCTTGTTACTTTCCAGGTGATGTTCATGTCTCTCAATGTTATATTCTGATTTTTTAGACTGTATTGCAAGTTGTTGGCTCTCTCACTTTTGCCGAAACCCAGAGATTTCAATTGAATTTCCAGCGAAATCTACCTCCAGAAGGAGACCCTGCGACTGCCGACACACGAGTTAGTGATGTACACAATGTCGACAGAGATGAGGAAAATCCGGAAGGTCTATACAAGATGTGGGTGATGGGTAACCGCAAAGGCTCCAAATAAAATTGAGTACAAGGATCTTGTTGAAGAATATGAAGAAGTACATAAAGACATACAAAGCGTCTCCAACCCGCCGGTCTGAGGTAATGTAGTTCATTGGATATTTACCAGCAGTTTTTTAGCCTCTCAGACCGCAGGTAAGATATTTTTCTACCCTGAAGGTCAAGACACTTTTTTTCTTTCTCTGTGCACATAGAACGAGACGGCCTGAGGGGCTTTTTGGAGAAGATTCCACAGCTGTCCAGTCAGTACTTACATTTAATCTAATTTTGTAAAACGAAATGAAACATACATTCTCATAGTGCGATCCATCTATTAGCCCCATTTGTAGAACATATACTACAATGACAAGATGCTGATACAAAGACATGCGCCATTGTACCAGCTCTTGGCAACTGGTGCCTTTCGTCTACGTGGTGATTACCTTTGCATCGCTTCAACGATGATGCGGTACGTGCGCCGCACCATTTTTGATACGTCCAGCCGCATCAAGATTCAACTAGAAAACAGGTTGAGGATATGGTGGAAAAGTTCAGCTTCGACAAGTTTGTGAGAATACTATTTCCGAGTGAGTTCAAGTCGCGAAGAATACCAGAGTGGTCGGTATAACAATGGCAAGACCTTTTCTTCTTTTTGTACTTCATCTGTATACCACCAATATTAGAAGTGTTGCCATGGTATTCAAGTCTCTCTTATCCATTGTAAAGAGGAATAATAAAAGCCCCATAAAATGACAAGTTGGTATTATTCTTGAGGCGGGATCACATACAAATCCATTTTAGAGGGTATCCTCCAAATTTGCATAGATATAAGAGAACATCCGGTACAAAGATAGGAAGGATGTACATATCTTAAGGACCAGCATACACGGCGGGTATTATACAAATTTGCATTGTAAAGGGAAGAGGCAAAAAAATTGACGGTGTACCCTATCGACCACCCAACCTTCCAGGCTGATCTCAGACGCAGTATCCTCACACTCTATCGATACCGAGGGTTTTCGTTGCTCAGTTTCCTGCCTCACGCGGTCCCCCTCTGTTCAACACCCGAGACACAGAGAGCTTCCTCTCCATGCCTCTGGCGATACCGAAGTTGCAAACGGGAGCATCCTCTACAACCAGTGATCTGGCGTACAGATGGCTTCCTTGACATCCCATCAATTCAAATGTGCGGCCAGGCAGCCGTAACAGGTGGTTGCAACCCACCCCACGAATATCGAGTTAAATCGAAGTAGGTCGGAAATATAATTATCACATCACTATCTATTATGGGAATTCGAGCTTCTTGAGAGACGATGTTTCCGGGCAGAAACCGACAAGACACAATCTTGTTTTTAGAGAGGGTCCGGCACCACGTGGATGAATTATTCAAGAAAGAGCAGGAGCTAATCGCTTTGAGTGACGCTTCTCCTCTGAGCGGTCTGGGCCGAGAGAACTCTTGCAGCAAGATGGTGAGGGAGAAATTAAGGTGGGTTCTAAAGTTTCTCGTTGCTATCAGTGCCGAACACAAGGGAAGGCGATGGTTCCCAGTTTCCAGCCTTGGATCATGTTGCTGCGATGGATACACAACACCTTTTCTGAAGTTGATTTGGTATCTAATTCTTGATTGCAGAACCAGAACCTCAAAAGGAACATGTTTATCATTTAGCTACTAAATCAGATCTTCTGATCATTCAACAATGTTGTCTTTCCACGAACAAAAGCTTTTGATCAAAGGTTGTCACTTCATACAAATCAGAAATGCATACGATCCTGGAAATGAGTTCCCCTGATCTCCAGTTTTCTCTGGCAAACCGGTTGTAATTTTCATTGCAGTGAAACAGGCACACAGAAAAACAAAATACTTGCACTCGTCACCACACAAACACCAGAATGACTTTCAAGATCGGTATCAACGGATTTGGACGTATTGGACGTCTCGTAGCCAGAGCTGCTCTCCAATTCAAGGAGATCGAGCTTGTTGCTATCAACGATCCCTTCATCGATCTCGAATACATGGTCTACATGTTCAAGTATGACTCTACCCACGGATTATTCAAGGGAACCGTCGAGCACAAGGACGGCAAGCTTTACATCGACGGTCACGCCATCACCGTCTTTGGAGAGTAAGTATTTACGCTCATTTTTTGATCACAATTCTGATCCTTCAAAGGAGAGAAGTTTCCAAGATCCCCTGGGGATCTGTTGGAGCTGACTACATCGTCGAATCCACTGGAGTCTTCCTTTCCGTAGACAAGGCTCAAGCCCACATTGACGGTGGTGCCAAGAAGGTCATCGTCACTGCTCCTTCCCCAGACGCCCCCATGTACGTTGTTGGTGTCAACCACGAGAAGTACAACCCCTCAGAGAACATCATCTCCAACGCTTCTTGCACCACCAACTGTCTCGCTCCCTTGGCCAAGGTCATCCACGAGAAGTTCGGTATCGTTGAGGGTCTCATGACTACTGTCCACGCTACCACTGCCACACAGAAGACTGTCGACGGTCCCTCAGGAAAGGACTGGAGATCCGGACGTGGAGCTGCTCAGAACATCATCCCCGCCTCAACTGGTGCTGCCAAGGCTGTTGGAAAGGTAGAAACATTCGAAACGTAAAAAATTATGTGATCTGACGTAATCACCAGGTTCTCCCAGAGCTCAACGGCAAGTTGACCGGTATGTCTTTCCGTGTCCCCACACCCGACGTCTCTGTCGTCGATCTCACTGCCAGACTCGAGAAGCCCGCTACATACGAGGAGATCTGCGCTGCCATCAAGGAGGCCGCCGAAGGACCCCTCAAGGGTATCCTCGGTTACACCGAAGACGAGGTTGTCTCTACAGACTTTTTGGGAGACAGAAGATCTTCCATCTTCGATGCCAAGGCTGGTATCTCCCTCAACAAGAACTTTGTGAAGCTCATCTCCTGGGTATATTCTTTTGTTTGTAAGGAAAATGCGTGTGCTGACTGTTATAGTACGACAACGAGTGGGGATACTCCAACCGTGTCGTCGACCTCCTCATCCACGTCGCCAAGAAGTCTGCCTCTGCTTAAAATCGTATCATAAATTTGACAGGACAAATGTCTTCTTAATTGTGCTCCAGATCAAGTTGTGTACTCGTATTTTTGCTGTGGCAGTGATCAGATATTCTGTTGAAAGAACCTTCTGGTGTGTATCAACAATCGTGCAAATACATAACATTTTTTCCCAAAAGCTGGCCTTCTGAAGAGCTGGAATCATGACAGAGAGAGCGTATGGAAGAGACTGTTTTGAGTCTCAGTGCTTCCATCGTTGTCCCTTTGATTCAGCCTTTTCGAGGTTTTTGTGGACTACACCTCTTTTCGAGGTTTTTGTGGACTACACCTCGGCATCCCGTTTCCGTCGCTATTTTTGCAAAGCTTCATGCATCAGGCTGAACGATGACGGCACCGACTGTAACAATAAGTGCTTGTGCTGCTCCAGCAAAATCGGACACGTTATGTCTGGCATTCCACCCTATTTATCCACAA
Organism: Protostelium mycophagum; assembly: GCA_002081555.1. Taxonomy (NCBI): domain Eukaryota; phylum Evosea; class Variosea; order Protosteliida; family Protosteliaceae; genus Protostelium; species Protostelium mycophagum. The sequence continues at coordinate 27,186 of KV920997.1, read as the reverse complement.
CTAGCAGTTGGTTGCTCAAATGGCGCCGTCAACATGTTTGCAGAAGATGGAGAGAAACACGAAGCGACAATCAAAAGAGAAGGTTTTCTGCCAATAAGTGTGCAGTGGCACCCGACAGCTAAAGCTTTGCTGATCGGTTGGGACGATGGTGCGAGACAAAGATGATACTCTTTCGTTGCTGATCTTTGCAGGAAACATCACACTATTCTCTGAAACAGGAGAAAAAAAATTGTCGGAGCCAGGAAGAGTTCACGAACAATGCAAGATTCTCTTCATTAATTGGGCAGAAGGAGGAGAAAGAGTCATCACTGGTGACGAGGTATGTCAATAATTTCTCAGATTCATCAGTCTGAAATCAAGCAGAAAGGAAATGTTTGTACGTGGGCTGTAAACAAGTATGTGTTGTGATTTAAAATGGGTTGATCAACTCATTTTCGCAGAACAACAATCACAAATGCTGGCAAATACCAAAAGGATGCCGCCCCACTCACTCACATGGTCTACCGCACTCGTATCAAGAATAAAGAGAAGAATTTCTTCTTCTTTGGTGGCCAGAAAGGTGTCATCTACTTCGCCATAGACGATAACAATACCATTAAACAGGTGATATATCCTCTATTTTTAGCTCAGCAGAATTTTTCTTTTTTTTCTAAGAATGAAAAATCAAGTGTGTTCACCTTCTTTATTCTGACATGATGAAGGTGGCAACAATTGAAGACAGCTCCATCATCTTCATGCATTATTGGCAAGAGAAGGACCACCTCTTTGTGGCAGGAAAGAACGGCTTTCTTTATCGATACGGCATTGCCCCCGACGGTAAACTTGACCTGCTGAAGAAGGTTCGTTCAAACAATACCTGGCAATTCTGACAATCATAGATCACACTCATGCCTATGGGGGGCATGGGATCTTCTGATGAACTACTCGTAGAATGGGTGACAGACGGCTTCATCGCGACTGCATCGACGGGAGATTGCATCATTAGGTAAATTCTTAACGGATCGATTCGAGTAACAATTTCGTTTTGAGGCTTGCGGAAAGATGCCTGTATATAGAGGATGTATTGAAAACCCAAAAATTATTTTATGACAAGAAACATTTGTTCAAGATTTTTTCAGCTTATTTCCTCGTTAAATTCAATTTATCATTTTGTATTTTTGATTCCAACCAGATTTTTCGATGTAGAGCGAGATTCTGTGGCTTATACACTCGGTATGACGTCATCTGAAGACAGAACCTCCGCATTGAAATACAACCCACACACACAAATTCTCGCGGCAGGAGGTAGCGGCAAGAGACTTCAATTATGGAAGTATGTATTTTCCCGTCATTTATTCAGACCAAATGTCGACAATGTACAGGTACACCCCTACAGGGGAGGGACAAAAATCATGGCAGGTGCTTCCTCACGACATCTCACTACCTGATATTCCGAGGAAATTGATCCACGGACCTATCGGGTCTACCGCTTTGGGGGTGGCTCTTCCTGATATCGTGGTCATGGTACATGAGATATCTCAAACGAAAATGTTGTACAATCAGACAGGTTGTTATTTTATTGAGTTTTTAGTCCCAACTTCTTTTAAAAAACACACTTGGGGAAAAGTACTCATGCATACAGCGGTGTTTCAAATCGCCCCCGACAAGATCACTCTTGATAGACATTTCCCTCCTCCTCCCGGGACCACCAACCCCCCTCCCCCTCCTTCTCCCTCCGTAATCACTCCCGGTCTACAAACCATCAGGGGCTTCCATCTACACGAAGAAAATATGGTTGTTTATTCTTCAAAAAGATTGGAAGTATACGAAGTCAAAGACAATTTGACCGTCTCTCCCGTCTCTTCTAATTATAGACTCAAGGAGCCAATTTTTGCGGCAGCTATCACTGGTGAATCTTTAGCACTGTGCATGGCCAACCGCATCGAACTTTGCACTCTACAACAGGTGACTTTCCCGCCAAAATCTCACATCTCGATTTTTCGACAACATCTCGCCAAAAAGATCTGATGACGTCACAGTACGTTTGTAAACAGACCCTTTCTTTTGGAGAGGGTGAGGGAGACCCTATCATGGTCTCTGTCTTTAAGACCTTCCTCGCCGCTTTGTCCAATAAAAACGTCCTGAAAGTTTGGGACTTGACCAGAAGAGAAGCAAGGCAAGTGGGTCACACCCGAATCTTCCAGGAGGTAATGATCTACGACAAAATATTTTCCCGCCAAAATAATATTGTGAACTTTTGATGAAATTCTTAGAAATCTGCCGTGGGAAGGATCACGAAAATTTCTGTGAATGCTACGGGAACACACGTGGCTCTTTTGTCGGAATATTACCCCGAAAATTTATTTTCAAGAATTCCAAACAAATCTGTTTTTGTCTATGAAATGGAGAGAGATGCCGTATTAGAACATAAATTTGAGCGAGGGTAAGAAGATTCATCAAGATTTCATTTTTTGATGATCTACAACGAAACAAAAATTTGTGCCAGACATTCTGATTGTCAACAGACAACCACTCAAATTAGCTTGGGATTTCATTGATGGAAGGCTTCTCGGTATAGAGTGCCAGGAGGATATCCCTGACGACCCCGGAGTCATCTCAACCCCAAGGGTCTCGGGTTCAACACTAACCCTCACCACGATATTTGTTGCCCCCGAGACGGACGAGACCGTCTTTCAGGACAAATTTGTAGAGCCGAAGGATGTAGAGACTTTGCTCGGTCTGACTGTGCCTTACATCTATTTTGCAAAGAGAGAAAAGCCTGAAGAATCCCAGACTCCAAAAATAGAACCAAGGGTATGAGACTTTCAGATCAGGAGAACCCGGTATTAACGGAATGCTCAGGTGATGAGAGATTTTGCTGGTATGGAAGTAACCGACACTGCAACAAGAGATGCCATTCTGAATTTCTCGTATTATTTAGCCATAGGAAATATGGACGAGGCATACAAGGTGGGAATCTACAACCTACCAGAAAGATCTCCCACGGCGACTGATATGTACAGGCGGTGAAATTGATCAAGAACTCGAATGTGTGGGAGAACATGGCCAGTATGTGCATTAAAACGAAGCGCATAGATGTGGCAGAGGTGACATTCTAATATGAATATATAATTTAGAAGATTTTGGCTACCTTTTTGAGAAACTTGAGTTTTGACAAAATCTGACGTATTGTATACAATGTTTCGGTCATCTCATATTTATACCTGAACTGACCCACAAATCGCGGGACTGTAATTGTTATAGATTTCTGAGAAATCTAGGTATGTTTAGCCAACATGGGTAATGCGAGAGGCACAAGAGCTCTTCGCGAGTCCAGAAAATTACCCGTGGAGGCACAATTAGCCGTGGTTGCCATAGAGCTGGGTCAATTTGACGAGGCGGAGTCGCTGTACAAGGGTTGTAACCGTTATGACCTCGTGAACAAACTACAACAAGCCAGAAATGACTGGAAGGGGGCAGTCCTCACAGCCAACAAACAAGATCGCATACACCTGAGGTGAGTTTTCATTTATTATGAATCGTCTCGTTGTAGATACGATGATTGAGATATCTCAGGACGACATACTACCAATATGCAAAATACTTGGAATCCATCGGAGATTTCCCTGGAGCCGTAAAACAATTTGAAGAATCACAGACGCACAGGCACGAAGTGCCGAGAATGCTCTTCAAAGCGAAAAATTTCGAGGACTTGGAGGTGTATATAGACGCGATGAAAGACAATCAACTGTTTGAGTGGTGGGCACGTTATTCAGGTGCAACTTTCGTTTAAATTTCAACGAAATCTCTGGTGAATCTCAGAAAATGTAGTGACACGTGCTGTTGCTTTTTCTGATACAAAAAGATGATGTTTCTGTGAATTTTATACGAAATTTCTGAGAAAAATCAGAGAGTAAAGGACATTTTGACAAGGCGGTACAATATTACCAGAGAGCTCAAGACTATCTATCACTGGTCCGTATCTACTGTTTCCAAGACAACTTGGACGAAGCTTGCAGAATCGCTTCAGAATCGAACGATATGGGAGCTGCTTATCATGTCGGAAGAATCTTTGAAAACAGAGACCAGATCCAGGTAGATCTATTCATTTCAACTTTGTCAAGTTGTTATGTGAAGTGTTGTAGATCGATATGTTGATGTATTTTTAGGAAGCTATCCAGTTTTATTCAAGAGCAAAATGCTTTAATCATGGAATCAGACTCGCCATAGAGCACGATTTGGAACAGGAGGTAACTTCTTATGAAAAAATTAAAATTTAATTTGTCAAATAAGATTTTGACTTGAAAATATTCTCCAAAAATATCGTAAAACTGACTTTTTTAGGTGCTAAATTTAGCATTGCAAAGTTCTGGCAGCCGCATCATGCTCGAATCTGCCAAATATTTCGAGGACAGAGAGCAGATGGACAAGGCCGTGACACTCTTCCACAAGGGTGGAGCTCTGGGAAAAGCAGTGGAGTTGTGCTTCCAAGCTGGACTCTACGACCAGCTTGGAAATATTACGGATGATCTGACACACGGCACGGACCCGGTCTTGATTGAGAAGTGTTGTGACTTCTTTTTGAACCATAATAGATATGACAAAGCCGTGACACTGTACATTATTGGAGGCCAGGTGAAGTTTGACAATCTACAACGATAGACGAGTTGCATCTGACCATATTGACAGGTCCAAAAAGCCTTAGAAGTTGCCTTGAACAATAGGATCACTATTACGGACGACATGTGTGACAGGATGATTAACCTTCCCATGCAAGACCAAACCCAGAGAGAAGCCATGTTCAAAGCCATCGCCAAAGCGGTGAAAAAGCAAGGGTCCTACCATCTAGCCACAAAGATGTATACTCTTGCAAAGGAGAAGGACAAGGCGATGAAGGTCTTGTTGAGATCAGGAGACACCGAAAAAATCATCTTTTTTGCGAGTGAGTTTTTCGGTCTTGAATTTTAGAAAAGTTTATACAAATGTGATTTTTTGAAGTTTGAAATTGACGTTGACACGCCACAGATAAATCAAGACAGCCAGAGCTGTACATCATGGCGGCTAATTATCTTCAATCATTAGAATGGAGGAATCAGCCGGAGGTCATGAAGGCCATCATCAATTTTTACACAAAAGCCAAGTCGTCAGAGTCCCTCGCTCTCTTCTTCGTATCTTGCGCTCAGGTATTTTCGCATCTACAATTACGTCTACAACGATCATTCTGAGAAAAATAGGTGGAAATTGAAGAGTTTAAAAATTACACGAAAGCCCATGGCGCTCTGAACGAGGCGTACAAATACATGTCAAAGTCAAAAATACCAACAAAAGAATCTAAACTAAACATGATCAAAAAGAAGATTGAAGTGGTGGAGTTGTTCTTAAACATCAGAGCCATGTTCAGCACTAACCCTGATGATGCGATGATGGCAGCCTCCAACATGTGCGAGACCAACCAACTCGAGGTGAATATATTATTATTTTACATGTTGCACATAATCAGCTCATCACTTTTAGGACATAGTGAGGGTGGGAGATATTTACGCGATGTTGGTGGAATACCTCTTCAGCCAAGATCAATTTGATCCTTGCATGGAAGTCATTGCTCGTATGAAGCAGCAGAGAATCGGGCTCTTTAGATATCTCGACAAGGACATGGTCATCAAGATCTATAGAGGAACGGTGGGTGTAGATGTTGTAGATTTGGTATGTTGATTTTGTTTAGCAAACAAAGATCGATTTTCCGATGGGCGAAGACAGCTATGAAGACGAGGAGATTGAAGATAATACATAAATTTTTTGGTTTTCACTTCTAATTTGATGTCGACCCTATTCTGTCTGCAATATACTCCTGAGCCCTGTGATCACTTGGAGTCTACAAGCATCATCATTTTATGGCGATTTGTTCTCCATCATGTTGTCTATGGCCGCATTCACTTCCTGCTGCGAGAATCTTGCTGACACTCTCTCCCTGTCTCTTCTTGCTTTGAATGCTTGTCCATTTGTCATGGCCGACAATAGATTTCCAAAGGCAGAATCACCTTTACTCAGATGATCGCTATCTCTGCTATCTCGATGTCTAAAACAGTCAATCATTATGGTGGATGATGATGTTGTCATCACCTGAGCGTGCCAGGCGTCAAGTGTAGCATGGGTGTCATTCTTGAGGCAAGGGCTGGACCCTGTTGTCCAGTAGCATTCTTCACCGAAATAGGTCTCTTCTTATCCCTCTCGGCCTTATCAGCCCTCTCCTTAGTGACCTGATGTCACTCAACGTTATGCTTCTTTTGGCTGTGATCAGATTTCATCTGTCCACAAAATGATCTGTTCATTGTTCATCTACAACGAGGCAATCACCTTTACGGCAGTCTTGAAGTCTTCGATGAACTTGTTGACAGTCGTGAAGAATTCTTCCGGCTGGACATTCGCCGCGTCCGCGGCTAGGAACGCAGCAGTTTTCTGATAAATTGTTTCCAATTCTTCCGCATCTTTCAGAATCTTTTCTACCTAAAATGATGAGTCCCAAATATTTGATCCTTCACATTCAAATGAAACGATCATTCTGAGAAATTACCTCTTGTCTGGCCTTGCTTATGAATGATGACGTGGCGGGGTTAATGTCCCCGCTCGTCTCAATTGTTTCAGCCGCCTTTTCGACTTCATTAAATTCTTTTCTCAATTGTCCCACGTCGGATTTCACTCCAGAAAATATCACTGTTTTTATTAAATATTTTCAGTTTTTTAAAATTGAAGTTGATTTTTTTGGATTTTTCAGGAAAAATTGTAGACATTTCTCTGAAATCACCTCTGCTGGCCGGTGCTATTTCTGTCATTTCTGTCAAAAATGACAAGCTGTCAGCAGATTGTTTAGACGCAATTTCATATGCATAATAGATTAGATTCTTCTGGTTGTCTGTAGATTTGAAATCGCCCAAGCGCGCCAAAGTTTGAAATTTAAATCCGAAAGCCTCTCCTCTCTTCGTACCTCCGTTGATATAGTTACCAACGGCGAGTAGCAACTGTTGTAAATTTAAATTTTGAATATTGTAACGGCTATAACGGTTACCTCTATCATAGATTTGAAACTCTCGTTGTTTTGTACTTGCTGGCATGCATTCTTAACCAGATCTAAAGCCTAAGAAATTCAATCGTTATTCAGGATTCTACAATAGCGTTGTAGATGGAAGAATTTTGAAAATTGGAATGAAAATGTATTTTGATGGGGTTGCGTACCGGCTTGATGTCCTCCTTCTTCGAGGAAAATTCTGACTTGAATTGAAGCAATTTCAATTTCTGTTCGAGGTGCGCAACTTTGTTAATCTACAAATGTCAGAATAAACAATAATAATTACATAAATATTATGCAGATCATCATTGTAGAGGTCCGAGAAAACGATTTTTCCGAAAGTCTCGACTTGGGCGATGTTGAAAAAATTGAAAATTTTCCCGCCAAATTTAAAGTTTGAATTCACCTCGTGAATGAATTTTTCAGACTGTCCGAGTTTAGAAGAGTCACCGTTAGTCTCTGAAATATAATTGTCTATCGCGCTCATGTCCGCAGAAAGAAAGTTTCTGATGGACTTCACATGAGATAATTTGATCTTTGAATCGTCTAATGAGGCGATGGATCTGGCGATGTCGGAGAAGGATTGTCCTTTAAATTGAGACAAGAAGATCACTGTTGTAGATCAATGCATGAGATGATGTTCCAGAAGATTTTGTTTGCTGTAACTTTGTCGCACGCAACTACAGTGGGATTGCATCTGAATATTTATTGTTTACGGCAAAGCCACATATTAAAAAATACAAATAAAAATGTGTCTTGGCGGTAAAACCGCAAAATAAAATCACGGTTGCACCAAGATATAATTTTGTCTTGCAAACGAAAGTAAATTTTGATGTGTTTTCTGTGCATGTTTTTGTTAATTTGCGGCTTTGCTATCAGGCAACTCTGTTGTTTTTTTTAATGACTTGGAATAAAAATACATACTGATATTTTGACTCGTCTTGCTGTCTAGCAACTGTGGTGGTCCCTGTACATCGATCAGAAAACTCACGGAAATTTCGCGGAAAATCACCTCTTGTACAGGTGCCACCGCCCCTGTGCTGTCCGTCTTCTTCACTTCTTTGGCGCCAAAGTTGTTCTCGATGTCTGTGAAATCCAATTGAAATTTCGTCAAGTTTTCACCGAATTGATCAAAGATAGTTCCCTTCAGTTTGCTGTCATCTAATTTGGTCCATTGTAGTCCCTTCATCTTTGTTTTTGGTTCCTGGAACAGTCTGATTTGGCTCGGTGTAGATGGCACGATGATTTCATTATTTGTGAGATATAAAATAAAATATTTAAGTTATATGAATCAAAATAATAAATAATTTTACCTTCATGTAATCTCTTCTAGGTCTCTTGGCTGCAGGCATGCCAGGCGGTGCTGGAGCTCCTAGAGTTTCATCAGTATGAGAGAAGCCGTTGTAGAGTCTCAAACCTGGAGGAGCGGGGGGTCCGGGGGGAGGTGGGGGTCCTCCTGGGGGTGGAGGTGGTGGAGGTGCGTCTCCTGAGTACTGTCATCTACACTGACTTTATATTCTTCATGCATCTATCAGAGCACAATTCTGATTTGCTATTTTTAGTGACCACTGGCATTACGGCAGAGCCGCAAAAATTGATGCAAATTTGTGAAGCATTTACCCCCTGGAGGAGGGGGTGGTGGGGGTGCACCAGAATCTTCTGGAAATTCTCCTCCTGGTGGTGGTGGCGGGGGTGGTGCACTCTCTCCTTGCGATTCTACAACGCGTCAGAATAATAAGCATGTGACAATTCGATTCAACTTCACCTGTAGGTGGGGGAGGTGCGTGTGCAGTTGTGCTCAACCTGAAATAGATTTAACTCGGTGAATTTTCACAAACACTTACTGTTGTTGTGCGGTTGCGATGGCGACGTCCTTCTCATGTATTTCTTTCTTCAATCTTTGGATCTCCATAGTGAAAGACTCTTTCAACTCCTCGATTGTCTTATCATTGGCTTGACTTTGATTGCTCGAATTCTTCTTAATTTGCTAAGTTGACGTCAATATATGACACTTGACAGACATGACAGATGTCGTCAAATGACAGATATTATCTCGCGATAGATTGAGATGGATGATGACGTCACCTCGTCCCTTTCTCGGATCTCGATCTGCAGCGTCGCGATTTTCTTCTGTAAATCGTTCATGGCCTGGTTGAGGGAAGCTTTCTCCTGTTCTGAATTGTTGAAGCTGTCATTCTTCATCATCTTTACAATGGAGGACCACGACTCCGTGTTCCTAAAAATAGGTCAGTTTATTATTGACGTGTTGAAATTTCGATGAAATTTATGCAAGGGTAAAAATAGGTCAATGAATTTTTAATAAGGAATGGGTGTGTTGGAATTGTAGTGTGAGTGTACTTACGCCTTTGTGGTGACGAGTCGCAGAAGATTCTGCAGGATTTCGACGAAAAATGGTTCAACACCCTGTCCCCTCCCCCTTTCAGACACAATTCTCGCAATCTCAATCGGATTATCTGTGGAATTTCAGTGAAATTTCCAATCCCACGGAATCTCGAGGAAAATTGGGATTACGTACCTACGGATTGGTTGAATGCGAATGAGAGATTAGCTTCATCGTCTTCAAGATCCTCTTCTTCGAATATTTCCACCTTTTTTTATTATTTTATTATATCTTATCAAATATTTTAATCTTTCACATTTAAAATGTACTTATTTGGGACCAAATATTTCTTGGTGCGTTTACAACGCAAAGAGTTCGGTAAGATACCGCGACATAGAAAATGAAGAAAATCTTGTTCTCTAGAATAAAATCACCTGTTTCCTCATGAGGTTGAACTCTGGGTTGTCGAAATAATGTCTGCAATTTTTAAACTCTGAATAGATATCCAGACTTCTAAACTCTGCTCTCAGAGAGATACGCTCTTCCACCTGTATGTCTTAATATGATGTCTTGCTGGGTCAGCGGGTTGGTTTTGTGTTGACTTGAAACGAAAAGTGTTGATACAAGATCAGTAAATTGCATCTTTGAAGTAAAACAAAAAAACCAATTAATTATTCATGATGACGTCATACTTGATCGGGAATATTACAGATCGCGTTAATTAACGCGATGTACGCCGCCTTAAGGTCCGGGCTCGCCGTGGAGCCGAACTTCTGCACCAACGTTTGAAATCTCTTTTTCTCTTGCTTTTTGCTCTGAAAATGATTGAAGGCTTTCAAAGTGCGTCTGTACACTTCAGCTATGACGTCATCACGAAATTTCACCGACCTGTGACCGCTGGGTGTTCCGCAGAACACGATGAATTCTGAGACCAAGACAAACATGTCTTTACTGTCTATTGCGCTGAGGCCAAGGCATAGCACCATAGAATCTACCAGATTTTCATTCCGAAGAACCAGATCTAACCCCGTCTGAATTTGTCAATTCTTGGAAATTTCTGAAATCCCGCGACTTGGGGTTTGTGATGAGATGTGTTGGATCTACGGTTTCTACCGTATTATTTTACGGTACAGTCCGTTCAGAAAAAAAGTTGAAAAATCACATTGGTGTTCATGATAGCTCTGACACATCGAAGTGCCTCTCCCAAAGCCGCATAGTCATCCATGTTTTTACTGTGAAATGTCAGCGAAATTAATCAGACCATCTACAACGAGACTTACTCTCTCTTCTTCTCGATCTCGGCGATGATGACAGCTAATCGGTCACCACCTCCCACATTAATAAATCCACGCATCCATTCCACCTTTTCCGTTCAATATGACATCTCAATAATATCCTCATGATATCATAAATATTGGACATGACGTAATCACGATGTCGTAAACATTCTTCATGATATCGTACCGTCTCTGAGCTGAGGAACATCTTTAGAGTCTGAAGATTCTTTTCTGTGGGCTCGTCTCTCAGCTTTAACGCCCATACTTGTGGTGTCTGATCCACCTTCTTCACAGAACTCTGTACAATTGAGTTTTCATCGAAATTTCATCTTTTTTAGAGGAGAAAAATCGAGAAGAAATAAAATGACCTCGGAATAATTGATTCGCTGCTTCAATAAATTCCATTTTTGGTTGATATCCATGGACAACATCTTATCCAACTTGTCACCCTTTAACCCCATCCCCTCCACAAACTCATTAAATTGTGCCAGGATCTCAGAGTCTGCAGGTCTCTCCAATTCGGCTGAACGGCTCGTTAATTTGACGATTTTCACGGTTATTTTGACACGTCATTTCGACATGTCGACATGGATCAGAGATGTCGACCCACCCCTCTGTTTTCCGAAACCTACGGGGGTGATGTACACGACTACTTCTGTGGTGTCACCAAGCATTCTCCGAAATTCATTCTTCGTATCTTGTTCCATGGGGGAAGACAATGGAATGTCTACGGACCCAACCGCCTTCAAATGGGTCAATTGATTCCTGGAATTGAACAATTGGATCTTCAAGACGTCATTGGCTGGATCTTTGACCTGTTGTCTTCAGAGGATGTTTGTGATAGAAAACGATCGGGTACCTCAAAGTTGAAGGCTTCATTCCAAATCGGATTACTGTCCTTTTTGGGTGTCGTCTTGAAGGTAACATTATTCAACTTCAATTTGAGGTAGAGTGATGGTCCTTTCGCTACGATCTGGTCAGATCATGTTAAGACTTTTCTCCATCAGCTCACTGTCATCGTAATGCGCAGAATAGGCAAAGACCTTCATTCCGGCAGTAAGGTTGGACGCCATTTCCTGACGGAACTCTTTATACTACAATGTGCTGTCTTTTTGAGAGATCGGACTCTTCGGATGTGGCAGTGCCTCGTTTTGGTCGCGGAGAAATGACCATTCTGAGGACCAAAGTCAAGACTTGTAAAATGACGTTTTGGCACTCTTTGCAAGATCTTTGGGAACAAATTCATTTGGTTGCGAAAAGTGGCTTCGAAGCTCAAATGTACAGCAGTATTTATGCTTTCTAATGGCCTGCGACTCTCCTTCTGACCCGAGCCTTCGTTGTGTTTTTTGTGGCCATACTTAGGTGCCTGACCTGTAATTGGACAGTTGAGTCTTTTGAGGTTCCATTCTACAACGTCACAGAAAAGAAAGGATCTCTCTGATCACAATCACTATGAGTTCAGTTGTGTTAGGAGGAGTGGCTGTTGCCGCATCTTTTGGTTTGGGATGGCTCTTTGCGAAAAAGAGAAAGTTGGCCATGAAGGCGATCGTCACAGAAGAGATAGAGGCAGGGGAAAGTGATGACTGTGAGTAAAATAACCCAATATAAAAATATATGATAAAAAAGTAGCCTATGAGGAAGAGGAAGACTACGAACCTCACAAATTGGTAAATCACTGAATGATTTATATATCATCTGAAATGATCCATCTCAACGAACTTTACAAACATGTTTCGATGTAAAACGTATACACAACAATGTTATAACATCTGCAGTTGTTAGTGGTAAGAACAGACTTGAAGATGGGAACAGGAAAGATCGCAGCACAAGTCGGTCATGCGACGCTTGGTGCATACCGAAAGACCTTAAAAAGTCAGTGGACATTCATCTTAATCTCGTGAGATTGATTCCTCCAGAAAACCCAGAAAAACTAAGAGGATGGGTTGCCTCAGGACAGGCTAAAATTGCCGTGAAAGTTCAATCTGAAAAAGAAATGTAAACCTTTTTTAACATTTATTTCTTCGTGAAAAAATATAAATTCTGGTGAATAAAATATGATTTTCATGCTTGAAGAATATTTTCTGACCAATGCAGGATAGAATTGCAGAGAAAGGCTAGACAAATAAATCTGCTCACACACGTCATCATGGACGCGGGAAAGACACAAATTGCTGCTGGTTCCAAAACGGTCATGGCGCTAGGACCAGGTCATTAATTTTCCAAAATGAATATTTTTTACATTTTTTAACACAAACCTATCACACAAAGTGAATTTATTTGATCTGCCAAAATTGAAATGTCAGGGAAAATCTATATTCAATATTTATTATTTGTGAAATCTATGTCAGCTGTTGTAGAACAGAGGTTCTATATTTAGAGCCTATGATATAATAAGACGGATGATCATTGATAATATACAGATACAGTAGAGAGGATCGATTCTATTGCAAAACATCTGAAACTGCTGTGAATAAGATATTTCCTTCATGTTCATTTATCTGTAATATATTCAATTTTGGGCCAAATCAAGTTAATTAAAATGAAAATTGGGTAGATATCATCGAGTTATTTGGTGACAAGGGAATATTGCAAATAAATATTATTTTATGAAATTCTTGGGGTTGGTTGTAGATGGGACTTGCGGAAATTCCTCTTCCATTTTCCTTGCCTTCACAAGATGTCGATACTCAATCAGATCGTGATCCAGAGGAAGAAGGACGTTGCTGATGCTAAATCAAAGGTTTCTCTCGAACAACTGAAAGAGACCATCTCGAAAAATGAATCTGAGGGCAAATTCAAAGCCAATGATTTTCATGGAAGGCTTTTAGGGAATTTCAGAGCTGGCAAAGTGTCTGTCATCGCCGAAGTGAAGAGGGCATCACCTTCTAAGGGTGATATTGCTCCGGGAATTGACGCGTCACAACAGGGAGCAGAGTACGCACAAGCAGGTGAGGAGATGTCCGTATCTGGGTTGATTGTGCAGGTGCCACCGCTATATCATGTCTTACGGAGCCCACCTGGTTCAAAGGAACTCTGGATGACCTGACAGGTACGAACTCTGCTCGAACAGCTGTTAGATTAGACCTGATCATGTTTACGTAGGAATCAGAATTAAAATTGATTCAATGGGTGAGTCGAGACCGTCCATTCTCAGAAAAGATTTTCTGATTGATGGGTACCAAATGTACGAGGCTCGTGCTGCAGGTAAAAATGCCCATGATTATATCCACTCGCTGACGTCATCATAGGTGCAGACACGGTCTTGATCATCGTCGCAGCGATGGAAAGAGATGACATCAAGGGACAGTTATCCCATCTCATTTCTGTCTCTAGACAATTGGGAATGGAACCCCTTGTGGAGGTATGAACCTCATGATCAATCCACAACATTCCCACAATTTCCAGAAAAATGAACATTTCATCCCATTGCAACTATTTTTTATTCCAATGAAAGGAGCTATTGATTGAATCACAGGTGAACAACCAAGAAGAGACCAAAATAGCCGTTGAAGTTGGCGCCAAAATAATCGGAGTAAACAACAGAAACCTCCACGACTTTCAGGTGGATCTGTCCACTACAACGCGCCTTGTTGCTGGCCTCACTTTGCCTGCAGACTCACTGATGGTGGCTCTTAGTGGAATTTCAAACAGAAGAGACGTGGAATATTTTGAAAAATCTGGAGTGAAATGTGTCCTTGTTGGAGAGTCTTTGATGAGGTATCATTCAATATTCAAAATTTAAATTTAAATTTTGGAGGGAAAAGGTGATCCGCTGAATATTTTTTGAAGTGGTAGAAAATGTATTTGCAGACCTATAAAAATGTGATAAAAATATAAATGCAAAAACTGACGAGTTGTAGAGCAGCGGATCCTAAAAATAAGATAGAAGAGCTGACTGGCACAAGAGGCGAGACCTTAGTCAAGGTATTCTATTTTTAGCACAATTCATCTGTGAAAAAGGAGTATTTGGTAATTTCTTTGAAAACAAACTAATCGTGGTAGATATGTGGGTTGAGAGATGTAGCAACGGCCTTACACACCGCAAATGCTGGAGCTGATTTTATTGGACTTGTCTTTGCTGAATCAAAACGAAAGGTGATATCTTTGCAGAGTATAGGAGATATCTGCACGTTTCTACAATCAATTTTTCAATTAAAATCACCTCACAAATAAAAAAATGAAAGAAGATAGGTCAGTGTAGATGAGGCCAAGAGCATTGTAGAGGCGATACATAAGCACCGTGGTCACGGAAAAGTCGATCTACAACCTTCTTCTGGCGATTTACAATCGTGGACCGTCAACTTACGTAAGGCCGTGTCCCAGGCTAGACCTCTTGTGGTCGGAGTTTTCGCGGATAATTCTCCGGAGTATATCAAGGAAATATTGGAACAGGTATGACGTCATCACAATTTGTTCGGAAAATTGACAGAAATCACAAAATACAAGGTTCCTCTTGATATTGTACAATTATCAGGACACGAGAATTACAGCGTTGTAGACGAGCTCCCAACTACCTCATGGAAGGCAGTACACGTAGGTCCAGAGGTGAGCTTGTTGTAGACATCAAGTTTGATGATGACGCCATCAGTCGGATGCAGATGGAATTTTGGCGGGAATCACAAGTAAGAAGATGCTGAGTGCGGTACTCCTAGATACACAAGATCCCTCCGCTCCATCAGTTCGTGGTGGAACAGGAAAAACCTTCGACTGGACCGTAAGTTTATTTTTTGCAATTTCTTTTCAATCCAATTTGTATCATCAAATGAAAGTTTTTGACTTGAAAAAGGTTGCACAAAAGCTTGGAGAAAAACTCCCCCTCTTTGTGGCGGGAGGGCTATCTACAACGAATGTATTCTCTGCTGTGAAACAGACCCACCCTTTTGGTGTGGATGTCTCAAGCGGAGTTGAAACAGACGGGAAGAAGGATCTCAAAAAAATCACAGAATTCGTCCAGCAGGCAAAGCAATAAAGATTCCCATCACAAAATGATGATTGCTGATATCATCATCACCAACAGAATTAGCAAGATCATTTTCACTTCTTTTCCTTGCCAACAACATTCAGCCACCTCTAACAATCGACACCTTATTATGCCCTGGCTTCGGTTATCTTCTGTGTTTCTCTACGGTAAGGACACGGCTGTTACCGCAACCTTACCACAAAAATTCAGTAATTTGGAAGATACAAAACTGTTGTCGGAGTACAATATGAGTTTATCATAAATACAGCACAAAGGCAAATTTCGATATGTGGACAAAGAAGCCTGTTGTGTGTTAATAATGAATAACAACGGGAAGGTGTCCGGTATTTTTTTTTCGGTCTGAGGCAAGTGGCTTCGATCGAAGAAAAGTACCCAAAATCGAATTTTTTGAGGGTAGGATCAAATTCGGTCACGTTAAGTCGTTTTTCTTACCGTAAATTTTTGCGGTAGCTTACGGTGACTTCGATCGAAGCCACAAAAATTCGATTGAAAAATTTTTATCGGACAGCTTCCGGTGCCAAATAATAAATATAAACTTGTAATTGATTTCAAGAATTATTTTTGGTATTGTTTCAATATTTTGATTATACTAGTACAAACCCGTGTGAGAAGCAAATTTAAATTTTCGAAAACAAAAACAATTTTATGCTATGAAATGACACATTTCTGAGACCCTGGTTTTGCTGGCTGCGCCTTTCCTGGTTGTGGTTTTGGGCAGTCATGATCTCCTTCAAATCGATGCCTGAGAGAGAATGTCATCCATCATCATCATCCATTAAGACATCACCTCAGGCAATAATTCTTCTTGCAAGCTTTACATTTTATCTGCATATTCTCCGCCTGTTTGCAGCGTGGAAATTCACAACTGAAAAGAGTTAGGAGGTCAATTTCTGCAACTCACGCACGGGTGACGAAGTGGGGGTTCACCAGTGTTTTTATTTGCAGCTGCAGCAATACTTTTTTTGCTTTTTGGATTTTTGAGACATTTATCAGCGTAGTGCTGTTCAAGCTGCGAGGGCATCAATACACAGTTGCATTCAGAATGTATTACCTTCTTCTGTCGATCATCCTCTCCTGTAAGAGGGATACTCTTCTCACAAAGTGGACAGAACATCACTTGTACATCCTTCTCATATCATCAATTCGTCTCATATATTATCTTTGACGTTGTGATATCGTCTTCAGCCGTTGATCGGAGGTTTTTTAAAAGTGATTACTTTTACCTTGAGATGAGCATTTGGGCATTTATGTGCATCATACGTTCTGTGTTCTAAGCAGAAAATCTGCTTGCAACAATCGCAAGTGAATGGAAGAAAGTCTGAACTGGTCACGTACGAACCCAATCCAATTCACCTCTTTGTCTGCACTCCTTCAAGTGGCAGTGAATGCCAACTTCATGTTCCATCACTCTTGAAATCTCGTGTCCGATGAGGCAAGTGTAAACCACCAAAGACGACAACGCAGAACTTTTGAATTTACTGAGCTTTGCACCAATAAAACATTGACAAGAATCAGAATTATTTCAATAATTCACTCCAAGGCAAAGTCCACAACAACACGTCCACATTGTTCGTAATTTTCAAAATTGCCAAGTTCGATGAGCGCAAGCTCGAATAAAATAATAAATAAATGATGATTGATTGTTTTGCAAAGATTACAAACTGATCTCAGGAAAGATATGTTGGTGACAAAGAGAAGTGAACTAAAAATTCATATTTATAGTGTTCAGCAGAGCTGGAAGCCTCTCTTCTCTTCCTTAGCCTATTTTCGATGGTCCTTGACTCGTTTGATGCATGAAATGGCAGAAGGTTCTTCATGGCATTCTTCTCGCTGATCGTTTTGGGCTCTTTTGTCGCAAGGCGATCTCTTCCTCCACACCAGAGTGTGCGACAACAAACCTAAGAATAGTCAGCCTCGTGTAACAACCTTCTAATGCTTTCTCACATTGTCAGCCGTTGTTCGACTGGCATCGTGGGCTGGAAGAAGAAGGGAGTCGCTCTTCTGATCTTTCTGCTTGTTTCGCGGTTCTCGCCTTCCATCATTATTTCTTGGGGGATCTTCATCTCAGCTGTTGCTTCTGCCTTCGTGTCTTTCGAATGTCTGAGTCTGGTTTCTGAGGGGTTGTCATGGCACTTCTTGATCGTATAACCGGGAGTGTTTCCAAGGTGACCGTACTGCGAAACCAATGGTTCCTGTTCTTTGCCGCTTGGAAGTGCCCAGAAATTTAACTTTTCTGCACTTTTCAACTCTCGTGGACTGTTTCTGTTTGCAGAGTTCTGCAATGTTAGGATGTAAATCATCTGTTTTTAATTCAGGTGACAATCGTGTACCTTACACTTTCCTTTTTTGACGACTCCCGTCAGAAAATATTCGGATTTATTTTGGCGCGAACCGCTTCGCGCCATTTCTCGGTTGCAGGAGAATTCTTTAACCTTCTCAGGCGCACTTATGAGCTCCTTTAACATGAAACTTTCCCTGTTACTGTCTTGTCTGTGTCATGGGAACGAAGCCGCCACTAATTTGCCGCTTTCAAAGTTGCGTGGAAAATATGAATTCTCCGGTGGCTGAATTTCGATTGAAACTGCATTTTTGTTTTGTTTTGTTCTGACTTTGTTCTGTTTTGTTCTGATAAAACTGGACTGTTCTGTTTTTGTTTTGATTTCAAATCAGAACAAAGTAAAAACAATCTCAAAACAATCTTTTACCTGGTAGACACGGATTTGTATCAAATTCAAAATTCATTTTGAAAGCAACTATTTTTTTATAATCCCAGTAAGCAATTGTCACCCTGGTAACCACCTTACTGTGACACTTGCATTCTGTACCAGGATTATTAAAAAAATATTTGCTTCAAATGATAATTTTGAAATTGGTACAAATCCATGTCTGCCGGGTAATATTTATAATATTGTAAAAAACACTTCTTTTGTGTCAATATAAATTCATACCATCAAAATACTATATAAGATATATTGTACCAATTATTGTGGCTAAAAATTCTAATTATTTATGGATTTAAACTAAGACAAGAATTATTTATGTTGTTTCTGTTCTGTTTCTGTTTTGTTCTGATTTTTCTGACACTTGTTTATCTGTTTTGTTCTGTGTTTTGTTTTGAAAATGTTCAGAACATAAGAGTGTTCTGTTCTGATACTCTTTAGAGACAAAAAAAAAATTGCAGAGACAAACATATTCTAAACTTAATCTGAAAATTTAGTTCTTTTGGCCAGGGATGGACCAAACTCAACCTTCTTTTGGCCAAGATCCAAGGGTACATACAGAGAGATGTTTGTTGGGGATGTTGTGGCAATGATGAATGACTTGGCAATTATTACCTAACAGACACATATTTGTATCAAATTCAAAATTAATTTTGAAAGTGATTATTTTTTTATAATCCCAGTAAACAACATGATCATTATAGCGAGCAAGTATTACCCTAG
>MZNV01000659.1:0-13677 GCA_002081555.1 Protostelium mycophagum | reverse complement strand
ATTGGGAGGAGCTGGCTGAGAGTGGGTTGAACGGTAGGTGTCGTGTTGTCTATTGATGTGATTGTGTTCAATTTCGTTCCTTCTTCAGATTTGCAGGTGCGAAACGCGCATAGAAGAAAACAAACAGAAACGGATCACCATCATCCACAGACCCTGAGGAAACTGGTGAGTTCTATTCGTTTGGCATAATACATGCATGTATTGTTGATATATAAACGACGTGGAACATGTCTAACTTTATGTAGTTCATATGACCACCCCCTCTCGCCCTCGAAACGACCTTTATCTAAAAGGTCTCAAGACGACCAACGACAAGAGAGACGTTCTCGCCGCCGACGTTACAGAACTCCCCACCCAACAAGCTGATGGCGCGGCGAAGGCGGCCACTCTCACTTGGATAGAGACCGCTTCTGAGAGAGAATTGAATGGCTGGCTCAGTTTCTCTGATCAAGAATTCATCGACGCCGTAAAGGCAAAAGGACCTACGACCGAAGGTGAGTCCATTTATTTTCCAGCGCCTCCCTTGACTGATGTTAGGTGAATCTTCCCCCCTTGATTCCGTCACCATCACAAAGAAGAAATATGGACGGTGGTACAGTGAGAACATAGCCAGAGTTTTTCCGTTCTTTGAGGAGCCTTGGCAACAGTATAGCTTTGTTGGAGCCTGCTTCAGTGTTGCATTTTATGGTGCTTGGAGAGCCAGTAATGTGACTGGTTTTAGTATTGTTGGTTTGGTACTGATTATGTGTCAGATTAAGCATTATGTAGAGTATGAGGGAAATGATCCTGACGAAAAGGAGCTCCGTCGAAGTCTGGCTGGGATCAAGTCAACAAGTCGATCACTTGTTTATCAGCAACACATGAGGTGGAGAGTTGCTTGGAGATCAGGAGTTGCAGGAATCCTTGTGTACTCTTCATTTGTGATCATGCCTAGAATTCAAAATTTTTGGTCAGGAGAAAAGGGAAGACAGATCAGAAAATAAAGAACAACCTCTGTCTTTGACTGCCATTGCATATATGAAGAGTTATAATGATTGTGCACCCTCATCACCGCTGGCGTGACGGTGGCTCTTATTACCAGACGGGCTGTGTGGCTGCGAAGAGAGAGGATTTCTTGTTTGAGTCTGTCTACAATACAACAGATTGGAATTTCGTGTATCGGATCGAACAAATTCATTCGATCACACCCATCGCAGGCTTGTTTGTACAAATATAAGAGGATGTGCGCAAATCATGCTCTAAGAGAGTATTTCTTGTTTGAGTCTGTCTACAATACAACAGATTGGAATTTCGTGTGTCGGATCGAACAAATTTGTTCCAGTGTGGTCGACTGCCCCTTGTTTGTACAAATACGAGAGGATGTGCGCAAATCATGCTCTAAGCAGACATGAAGAGAAATGCAACACTGAAGGCCCATCCATATGTAGTTCCTGCTCTGTTGAGGCAGAAAAAGTTATATATATGTTGCTCTGGTGCACAAAGCGTGCTCTGGGCACACAGTTTGCATGATATTTAATTATATAGGCTTCTGTGTGGTGCGTTCATAGCACATTCTAAGCAGTCACCTTGGAAAACACAACACACACGCTCTGACTTGCCTCGTCACTCCGTGACTCGGCTACGCACGGTTAGTGTGCAAGAATTTTCTCCAAGACTGTACAAAGCGTGCTCTGGGCGCACAAAAGCTTACAAATGTTTTGCAGAGAATTTACAAGCTGATCACAGGAAGCAAGCATTCAGTGTGCGTTGAGTTGTAGATAAATCCGCTATAATACCCTCTTTTTATATGATGTCTCTGATTAGAAGAAAATTTTTAAGAACCATAAGAATAAACTCACAGGTCATTCTATTCCTCATGATTTGGTGATTCAAATGATCTATGGAACCAGCTAGTATCCTGTATTAATCTCCTTTATTAAAAGAAAAAAAGAAAATCTCCGTATTAAAAGAATAATAAATATAGAAATAAAAAAAGGTGAGATTGTAAAAACGAATTTTATAAACAACTAGACATTTTGTTCGAGGGGTGAAAGATCGTACAAAGTGAGGAGGTCATCCTTTTGTGAGTAGCTGGACTCAAACGAGGAATAGATCTCAATGATAGAAAATAAGACGGAGGATAGCTCTGATATCGTCTCCGGGAGTGTCATTTTGTTCGAGTCGAATGTTTGGATGCGGAGACAGAGGGCGGCGACGAAAAATTTGAGGTGCAAGATGTATCTGTCGAAAGAGTACCCCAGCCTGTCATACTCAATTGAGATTAAAAATAGGCTTAATGCACCTGTTGAGCTGAGTTCCAAATGTCAAGGCTGTGTGCTGATCTGCTTCTGAAATAGCAGACATCGAGTTCATCATGCACTCATCCACGATCCCTTGTGTACATTCCACAATCCTTGAGGACGTCACCACCACCTTATTCATTTAATATATACGATATCATCATTTTACAGTTTTACCTTCTCCAATACTTTCAATTGATCTGGTGGAGAGAAGACTCCATTTTTCAATTTGAGAAGTTCAGTCGAAAGAGATTTGATCGATCCCATAATCTGCCTCTGCGTCTAAACCTGTCAGATGATCACAGTTGATCAAATACCTCGAAAGAGTCCTCAGGATGGGTGAAGAGGAGTTGATGTAATTGTTGGTAAGCTTTGTTGTAGATCTCCTGAACTTTCACTTGTACACTACTATTCCTCATGTTGAAAAGCTCCTGCTGGCGATTTGTTGCATTATTGAAGGATTCCGTCAATTTCTGTGCGTAGGATGTTATTATTTTATTATTATTATTATTATTTTATAATGGCATTATAAAATAACTCACAGCTATTGCGTCGAGTAATCTTCTGGTAGTATTTGTGATTTTGAGACGATGTTGTTCATTATTCGTCGTCTCATGTGCCGAATTTATCAATTCTTCCGCACAAGATGTCACGTTGTCCACCTAAAACATCTTAAGCTTCCTTTGTCAATAATAAAAGCCACCCATGTCTTTACAAAGCTATGAAATGAATTAATGACCTGCTGGTGAATAATTTCTTGTGAAGTAGTGTAGAGGAGATGTACTATTCTATCATTGACTGTCTTCCTAAACTGTATCATGTAAATATCATACTACATCACATTATACTATATTACCGAGCTTTTCACCGATAGGAAAGAGGAGCATGCCTCTTCAAACTGATCTCTAGAACCATCATAAACCGTTCTTAATATCCCTGAGGCTCCATTTACAACGGTCTGTGCGGCGGCTACAATCTCTTCGGTATCTCTCTTCTGTAACTCCTCTTCCATATCCCATAATAAATTGAATGTAGATGATGTGAATATCTAGAATAATCAGAAATAATTGTAGGGAAATAAACACATTGAGTGAGAGTTGTAGAGCATCAAGTGATTGTCTTCTGATTTCCGACTTGGTTATTGATTCTGCCCAAACAGTTCTCAAACACGTGATCATCTTCCCATATGATGTCATATTCTCCTCAACATGCCTCTCTATCTTATTATGTAATGACTTGTCACTTGTATTGTTGTTATTGTAGACGTCAATACAGGCATCCTCAAGACTTCGGGTGAGATTTTGTATCAGGGGACCACATTGTAAAAGGTTCATGGGGTTACTCCAATCTTTTTCTGAAATCACCCTGAGTTTCTAACAACTGTAATTCTGAGGGAATACCTGACCGTAGGAAGAGATATAGCGATTGTGCAAGAGGATGTAGATTCACTCTGAAGAACGCATCTTGTGCGTTCTTTCTATTATTATTACCCCCCATTGGTGACTGGTACGACATTCTGAAGGACTGTTGTAGGTTTGCATTCTTCTCTCTATCCAATGTTTATATATTTATATAAAACTATGTAGTCGTTATATATAGCTCTACCTCAAGGTTGTGACGGGACTTGGAGGGCATGACTTTCCTATAAAGGCGACGATCTCTCTGCTCTGCAGTTGATTGCTGTACACCATCGTCTCAAACTCTGTCAGTGGCTCGCCTAAAGGTGGGGCCTCTGGAGGAATTGGTATCCCATCTTCGTCATATGTTATTCCTGTGGCGAGTTTGCTTTCGACAGATACAACGCTTGATTTGTCGATATTTGACTCGGAAGGAGTATCTATTTTGGGAGGAGTATCTATGATGGTATCATCCATAGGTGGGGTATCCATAGGTGGGGTATCCATAGGTGGGGTATCCATAGGTGGGGTGGTACCTGTACTAAACTCAATATATATTATTATCTTCTATATATAATTGTATATTCTTTGAGGACTGACCGGAATCGGAGTCTTCTTGGGGTAATTCTACGGGGTGTGGCATCGTCTTATTTGCAGCAGGTGGTGAGACTTCGAGTACCACTTTGATAGGAGGTGGGGTTGCAGGTGGTGATAGCATCTTCTCAATTATGGGATGTAATTCGTAGACTCCCTGTGGATTGTTACCTCACTATGTCATGAAATGGAATATGACCTTGAGACCCTCCATAGAGACAGAGCGAGAGACACTGAGAGGGGTGGGTTCCACCTTCTCCAAGTGTTGATCGTATTCATCATTTGTCTCTACATTATCTATAATGATTGTTGGCACATTAGTGATTGTAGATGTCCTTTGTGACCTCGATGAGAGCTCGTCATCGCATTCCCAAATCTTTCGGCGTCAGACATTCACAATTTATCGAATATAGAGATACATAAAAAGTACAGAAATACATTCTGATATGAATAATAATAGAAGATGAAAAGAGCACCTTTTCTCCTTGTAAGAAGAGTATCTCGAAGACAATATTAGCCTTAGAGACTTCAGAAACCATAGTATTTATGTTCGGCGTCTCAGGTCTCAATAATGCGGGTGTCAAGACCAGAGCTAAATTACGTGTGTCCATCTAGTACTGTGAATATTATGTAGTTGGGATATATATGTTATCTATATCTATATCTCAACATCCATACCATATTTTCTTTGGACCAGAGAGATACTTTGGTCACGTGATTCATGATGGCTTGCAACAAATTGATATTGTTTGGGGGTAATGCTTTAAGTGATTTCGACAATGCGTTGATTCTATCTTCCTCAGGGAGGGCTATTTGTAGATAGTTAGTTGATGGATATAGTTAGTTTATGTGGATAGTTAGTTTAACAAATATATTAAACTTTACCAGCAATCTCCAAGAATTTTGAGTATTGTGAAAAAGGAATGACAGGGTCAGCCAAAGAACGGAAAAATGTCTTCAAAAGATTGCAAACCTGTGAGAGTTAAATAACTTGATTGAAATATACTGACCCAGTGGACATCCGTAATTTGTAATTCTTCAGTATTCATCCTGTAATTCCTCTCTGTATTTATGAATATACAATATGATTCATTATATTCTTATCTATTAACATACAATATGAATCATTATTCCTATCTATTAATATAATATGAATCATTATATACCTGAATCATATTGTCTCTTTACTTTTTCTATCGGGTCTTTCGGACCTGAGACTCTGTATAACCCTATCACATATTTATACATCTATTTATTATATATATTATACTTTATACCTTCTACAGTAATATGGTTTGATTCTATCCATCCAAAGATATCAGTGACTATGTAAGGTACCTTTAATGTTACTCTATATGATTCTTATCATCATCTTACCTTGCTGTTTTCTCTTTGTAAAATTGAACCAAGTGTTGCTCCGAAGACAAGTCCCTAAATCTTGATGAGAAATTAGAACATGAATATTTTATCACAGGAATATTTTATACAATTAAGAAGTAATCATTGTGAATGAACAGGATATATCACCATTAAATTTCTTGCAGAAAGTACGCCAATCTGACTAGCTCTAGAAGGTGTGGTGCTCTGGCTCTTCCTTATCACATCCCTAAATATATTTGTGTTAACCTCGCTCTCTTTGATCCACTTGTCCATTCTCTTATATGTATTTCCGTGTATATCCTGATAACTCACCAACTGTATCGGTCAAAATTTGACATTCCTGGAGTTGTCAACTCACGATATCCATCATCTGACCTTGTGCAGATTTGTTTAATTCTTGCAGAGATGTACAAACATCATCGCCCACACTGGTGTAAGCTGTCTTGACAGGCTCTATTTCCTAGATCCGTCATCTATATGATGATATTGTATTAGATATCACCTTATCTTTCTTCGTTTTCGATCTCGATCTAGAATGTGTAGCATCATATGAATATTTCGTCTTGTCAAATTTCTTCTTTTTTTCCTTGATAAATTGAATACAATAGTATCAGTCTAGATATTACCCTTGCTATAGCAAATTCTGTATTCAGAAAATACCGCATCCTCGGGTCCAGTAATTTAGAAAATTCATCGTGCTGAATTTTTTCAGAGCGTCTTTTGACATTGACTTACCAACAGTTTATTTTCTCGTGTCAAGTGTTCATGCATCTCCACAAATTGTTTTATGCATTTGGCTGTGTCTAATGAACAATTGAGAAGAAGGGATCAGACTTACACATTTGACTGTGAGGGCTAACCGATTGTATTTTATCATAATAGATCTTTGCTGCTGCTGTCATCGCCTCGTAATCTTGTTGAACAGCTGTAATCCCTTAAAAATGCATCAGGTGTGTACAAACCTTTAATGTTGTCTAGCAATCTTTCTGCGATCTTTGACAATTCTTGGGCCGTTGTTTTGTGGATGGTAAGGATCTGTATCATCTCCATCACCACATCAAAAAGTAATCAACCTCCTACCTCCCATTGATGATATAATGAAGTTGTCAATGCATCAGGCTCTAATGCCCCAGTTCTCGCACGGGTCCCTCCTCCTATTCGAATCTTCCCTCCATTTAGGCAAGTCGAATATTGTGAAATGATCCTACCTTAGACAGAATATTATTATCCTTGTCGAAGGTCTCAGTCCTCCTCATAGGTCGTGCTCTGTTGGGTGACAATCGGCTTTACCCGCAAGATATTTGTCTCATTGTAGTCGTCTCAGTTTTCAACACAGCCGGATTCTTTCCGCGCAAATATGATATTTTATGTTTTTGGAACCATGTTGAAAGACCCCTATTTCAGAATTAGTTAAGCAGAAGTTCATCTCAAATGTTACAACAGGCTTGGGCAAAATGTACACATATTTGTTATGGTCTGTACAGGTAGGGGTGCACAAAGCATGTTCTGAACATACAAAGAGAAACACAAAGCACACAATAAAGCTTGGCTCACCACTTTGTGGTTCAGCAAGCAAGCAGGTGGTGTGCAGCAATTTCCACCTAGTCTGAAAAAAAACATGCTCTGAGCACACAAAAGCTTATAAATGTTTTACAATTTACAAACTGATCACAGGAAGCAACCATTCAGTGTGTAGATAAATGCACTGTAATATCCTCTTTTTATTTGATGTCACAAGTCCGAACAAAAATGTGATTAATTTCTCTCCCAATTAGAGAATTGAATGTTCAAGGGAGAAGTCTCAGTCTTAGCAGGTCTAGCTCCGTATATCCCCACTTGTATAGTCTGTATTCCTTTAGTATAAAAATATCTTCCATCAACTCACATCATTAGGTTTTCCTCCATCAAAGAATCCAGTCACATGGCGTAAAGCTATATTCGAGCCATCTGACACAATCACTTGATGTAAGATACAATGAATGTCTCACCCTCTTTGATGAGACCAACCCACACACCCAGGTTGTCTTCATCTTTGGCAATTTCCATGCGGACAGACTAAAAAATACGTCAGTATTCTACTGTAAAGGAGAAACTCACATCATGCTCCCAGGGCATTAGAGCCCAATCGCTAGCGCCATCTACAGTAGCCACGCTAGATACATTGGCATGTCCATTGACAAACTCAATTCCAGTCTTAATCCATCTGATCACGTCAGGTCCACGTCATCAAAAACTCAACCCACCTCTGTCCATACCAGATCACAAGACCTCCTTGATCGTACAAAGTAGTCCAATTCCCTTTCACTGTGACCGCAGCACGATGGAATTCGGCAATGGTGGCCACATTAGCAGTTAATTCAGGGGCGCTTGTTGCCTTGATAGTAGGTGCATTGTATAGATCAGTGCTAGGGTGAACTCTTAAGGTAAGCTCAGATCCTGCGTTCTTCAGAATAGTGTTTGTGAAGTGTATCGCCATGACCTTCTCTTGTAATATCTCCTCCATATTTAGGGTCAGAGGGGTATAATTCTTCAAAGGCCATGATGATGCTTCTTTCAACTGTGTGCAAGAAAAGTTTTGACCAGTCCGCGAAAAAGGTCTGGTTTCAAAGGTTTGAGAAACGAAGATCCACGCAGATATCAAATCACTGATACGAAAATGAGTTCCACAATTGACTTCTTCCCTTCAGAATACGCAGTCAACACTAATGAGGCAGCAGGAAATAATTACGATCCTTATTCGGCATCGGCATACACTGGCAGCATGACCTTTTCGAACAGCATCTCATATGGGTCTGCTTCCACTGGATTTGAAGATGAGCCTCCTTTGTGGGAAGGTGTTTAATGTCATTTTCTCTCCTTCTTCATTAGGGCCACGAGGTGTTTTATAACTCATACGACTTCAGAGCTAGGTTTTGATCCAATATTCATCAAGACGAAACTATTACAATTATTAACGCCAAGAAAACAAATTGAGCCACGTATTTTGCACGACGACGATCTTGGAGGACCATTTCTTTTCTGCTTGGCCTTAGGTGTCACTCTTATTCTCGTAAGTTTCATGTATTGTCGTGATCATCTTGATAACAAGTTCCTCGTCTTTTTTGTTCCTATATAGGGGTTGCAATGATTGGTAATACCTCCTGAAGAAATACAGCAAGGGGGAAAGCTTCACTTTGGTTATATCTTTGGGTATTCTGTTATTGGAAGCCTCTCTCTGTATTTCCTCGTGAATTTATTGAGCGACAAAACAATTGGAGTATCTCACACAATGAGCATTCTGGGTTATTGTCTTACTCCTATGATCATCTTAGCTTTGACCTCTGTCGTATTCCCTCCATCGTAAGTCTTCAACATTATTTGTCTTGTAAAGATAACAGGATTAAAGAATACAGGGAGATTGTTGGATTTGCAATCGCTGTCCTGATCATCTTATTCTGTACATATTCAGGTTGGTAGAAAGAATGATGAAAAAGGAATACTGAAAAGAAATAGCCTCCTCTGCCTTTGTACGAGTAATGGACACGACTGACCAGAAATATCTCTTAGGTTATCCTATAGGATTGATATACTCAATCTTTGCTCTCATTGTCATGTTTTGAGACAATAAATTCGAAAAGACATAATACCCTGGTGTTTCCGATTGAGTTAAAATGATCAATTCGCCAAAGATTTGATCCAATGTTGGAGCCGTAGATCCATGTGTAGCTTCACTTAACATGTTTATACAGCAACTTTTGTGACTGCTGCCTTCTTTTTCTCTGCCTTCTTTTTTTTCTTGTCCTTCTTTTTGAGCGCCGTCATTTGTGTCTTTCCAATGTTCGAATATTCTGTGTGGAACTTTTCTGAGTTTGCAGCTGTTACCTGCCGTGTTTAGATTTTAGACAATAAAAACAACTGATCTGAACATATTGAGTGTGATTATTGACTCACTAATGTGCTGAACTTGACTTTCTTTCCATCCGTGGCACGTACGAGACAAACAGGCTTTGAATCAATCTCATGTCTCTTCAATGCCAGGAACACTGATCCTTTTGTCTTGTTATTGTTGTGTAATTTTGTTAGTTCCACGAGGAAACTCTCATTGTTTAAAAGAACCATCGAGATCTGATCTTGTCATGTCCAAAAAATATCGTATATGATATCTTTTATATTGTCACAAAAAGTCTCGCCAAGTCAACGATGAACACAGGACGGAGCCACATGCGCGGACTTCAAGTCTTTATTACGGATGTTAGATCCGCTCAAAATAAGGAGGAGGAAGAGGCCAAAGTCAATAAGGAGATGGCCAAGATCAGAAAGAAGTTCAAGGAAGCTAAGCAGGTTTGTTTCCAATAAAAATTCCAATTCTATTGTACACAAGTTGAACTTTGCGCAGGTGGATGGATACCAAAGAAAAAAATATGTTAGCAAGCTGATGTATATCTACATGTTAGGTTACGACATCGATTTCGGTTATATGGAAGCGGTCACACTTTTAAGCGCAACCAAGTTCTCAGAGAAGTTGACGGTAGGAAACCCACATCTTTTTATATCTTTTGTTCTGACATGTGACGTCAGGGCTACCTAGCCATGGCTGTTCTTCTTAACGAGAATCACGAGATGCTTCCTCTCGTCATCCAGAGTCTTCAGAACGACCTCCAGAGCAGAAATGAATATCATCAATCACTAGCTCTTGGGGCCATTGCCAACATTGGAAGCAAAGAGATGTCCGAGTCATTATCTCCTGTTGTCCAGAAACTTCTCGTGGCGAAGGCCACAAAACCTTCCATTAAAAAGAAGGCCGCCCTCTGTCTCCTCCGACTTTACAGGTGAGCCTTTACAAAATACTTTGTCATTTAGATCTTACGAATGTAGAAAATTCCCTGAAAGTGTATCACCAGAGTCCTGGAGCGACAAGATATTATTGTTATTAGATGAACCTGATTTGGGTTGTCTTACGGCGACACTCGGTCTTTTGTTGGGCATGGCCAATAATGATCCGAAGCCATTTGAGTCTGCCACCAATAAGGTAATTATTCCTATTTAAGAAATATTAAAAGGAGAAGGTGATACTGCTGTTGGCTAAGATCATCTTGAATAGAGAGTACAGCAAAGACTATGTATACTACAATATCGCGAATCCCTGGCTCCAAGTGAAATTACTGAGATTTTTAAGTCTATATGGAGCACCAACAGAATCCAATCTGAAGGCTAAACTTTCAGAGGTAAGGGGGACTCTGATTCAACATCTAAGAGTTGCTAGGTGTTGAAACGTATATTGTCCTCTGCAGATTCCGCCAAAGGACAGACTGCAAATCACAAAAATGCACTGAATTGTGTGTTATTCGAGGCGATTAACCTAGTCGTACAACTGGACGAGTGAGTCTTACAATTGTTGATTGATTCTTCTAATACTTTCAGTGATCGTGAGTTGACAAGAACGGCTGCCACCCTCTTGGCTAAATTTGTCTCACCAAAAGAACACTCCAACATAAGATATCTCGCTCTCTCCGCCCTCAGCGAGGTGAGATATCACCCTTATTTCCCTTATCCTTCTGATTCCAATCAGGTCGCTAGCTTGGACTCTGAGACCAGAAATCTGGTGACAAAACATCAAGAGACTGTATTGCAAGCCTTAAGAGATGTCGATATATCGATAAGAAAAAGAGCTTTGGATTTATTATATGGAAT
This sequence comes from Protostelium mycophagum, assembly GCA_002081555.1. Taxonomy (NCBI): domain Eukaryota; phylum Evosea; class Variosea; order Protosteliida; family Protosteliaceae; genus Protostelium; species Protostelium mycophagum. Next base: position 2,357 of record MZNV01000659.1, on the reverse strand, counting down.
GTGTGACCACACAACAGCCAAGACCATTGTATCAGAGCTTTTGAACTACTTGGCTTCCGCTGATTTTGCGATAAAAGAGGAGCTGGTAGGAGATATATGATATTATTAATATACATCTACATATGATATTATATTAGATGTACATATAATATTATATATATAATAAATATACTAGGTGATTAAGATTGCCATTCTTGCAGAGAAATACGCTGCTGGTGAGAATTGCTTGATTACGAGATTTGACTGAGATAAGATTATTCCTGGTATGTGGACGTGGTCTTCCAGCTGATCACATTGGCGGGAGATTTTGTGACTGAAGACATTTGGTTCCGTGTGATTCAGATCGTGACGAACCATGAAGACATTCAAGAACACGCGGCGAAGACCGTTCTCTTAGCACTCAAGAGGCCCGATTGTCACGAAATTAGTGTCAAAGTTGGTGAGTTCTTTTGATTGTCAATATATAAATATAATATATGTATTATGTGTAATGTATTGATTTTCTGAAGGTGCTCATATTTTGGGCGAATTTGGACATCTGATTGTGACTCAGTTTGGGTGATGACCAAATTATTAATTTGAAACAACTGATGTTGTAAATAGACCCAGAGTACAGTTTGAAGAATTACACGGAAAGTTCAACAACGTCTCGAACCCGACAAAATGCATGTTGTTGTCTGCTTACATCAAATTTATCAATCTTTTCCCAGAGATTTCACAGAGTATCAAGCCAATCTTCATCATGCATTCCACATCGATGGACGCAGAAACTCAACAGAGAGCTTTTGAGTACTCCAGAATCTCTGCCGTGCCCGATGAACTGATGGTGAGTCTTACATATGATATTATCCCCTCATGTCATCAACAGCAATCTATATTGGACGCTATGCCACCATTCTCAGAGAGAGCCCAAGGTGGTGCACAGAGAAACGTTTTAGAGGATCCTATCGATGATTCCCCCAGTCCTCAACCCCATACTCCACATGCCCCCATATCTCAACCTAACCCACAACCCACCCCTCCAAAGAAGGACGTACTTGAGGATCTATTCAATCCAACACCCCAACCAGTCATTGACCCAACCCCCATCATTCCCAATAATTCACTCCCTCCCACCAACTACAACCCGGTCGCTCCCCAGCCCTTCAATGAGCAAGTGAAGAGAAACACCCTCCTTGGAGAAGGGGTTTTACACCAGGACGAATATATTCAAATCGGATTTAAATCAGAATATTCGAATGGACTTGGTCGCATGATGATCTATTACGGAAACACATCAGGTAGCCCTCTCACCCAATTCAGAACAGCGGTCACATCTGCACCGTATGTCTCTCTTAACGCTCAGCCCATCGCCTCTGTCATCGAGCCTCGGACTCAGATGCAACAACTTCTCACCATGACCTCTTCCGTCGCTGAATTTAACACTTTCCCTTCACTTGACGTATCTTTTGTGTGAGCATCTCTTGACATTACATATAATATATACATATATGGATGATAGAATAAATACTCAATGGAGCAGTGTAAACGGACGAACAGTTGAATTGAAGACACCACTGGCGATAGTGTTGTCCAAGTTTGTGGACCCAATTGGTGTGCAGGGTGGTGAATTCTTTCAACATTGGAAGAATTTGGATTCTAACGGACCTCACAACATCCAAACTGTGGTAAAATCCTCCAGATCTGTCGACATCGCTGCCGTCAGCAAGGTGATAATTAGTGTTATAATGGTATTCTCAGATTCTTGTAGTTGCTCGCCTCCGGATTGAAATTCACTTTGCTTTCAAATGTTGACCCCAATCTTAATAACATTGTGGGATGTGGCAACTATAGCACCCCCACTGGGAAGACACCCTTCTTCTTTAGAATTGAGAGTAATCCGGAGCATTCCATGTATCGTTTGTCTGTCAGATCTCCGAACGCAGCTGTTGCCGGTGGAGTCAACAGATTGATCGAGACCCATTTGGCTTGACCTACAACCTAATAAATACTGCTTGTGATCGTGTTGATTTCTTTAACATGTTCCTGCTGTGGGATGGTCATTTATTTGGAAGTAAATTCTCCTCTGCTGACTGTCTAACTTATACAATCTCCTGCTTCAGCCAGCACCACGTGTGTTGAAGGAAAAATCGGCATATTTGGCAAGTCCTTTCCAGGTCTATCATTCACCTTGATGCTTCCATGCCATCATGCTTCAGACAAAGGCTTACAAATGTTTTACAGAGAATTTACAAACTGATAACAGGAGGCAGTTGTGTTTCTCTTTGTGTCTGCTAAGAGCATGCTTTGTGCACATCCCTCTCTAAAGAGGAGAACCTTTGAAGACGCTGCACCTTCATTCAATATTCTGACACATC
>KV920996.1:0-18542 GCA_002081555.1 Protostelium mycophagum | reverse complement strand
AGTTTAGTTCTAACAGGAATAATACAATATCATAACAAACCAAGTGAGAAAAAGAAGAAAAGAATGCGCAAAATTATCTGCAACAGCAATGTTGACAAAATAAATTAATGCATCTGTACTATAACACTTCCCTCCACTCTTGAAATAAATATTCAGTTCCCCATACTGTTGACAACCCTCTGGATAGCCTGCTTTGCAGGGTCTAGGAGGATTTACAGTCTATCCAAAACACGCCTCCTGAGGAAAAGAGGAAAATAGAAAAATAACCAACATTTAATACAATTTATAACATTAACATTTGAGCCACTCAATCAACTTTGATTGATTTTGAAACCGTGCCAAAGCTCCAAAGAGGTAAGAAATGAAAATCCAACAAATACTCAGAAATACACAGACCAAAATGACACCAGAAGACACCTGAAGAAAAGAAGAGACCAAAATAGATTTAAAAGACCAAGAGAACCAAACATACCACCACTTTTGCAAAACCAAGATTTACACTTACTCATTTGAATAAAACGAAACTTTCGTTTGCTTTCGAAGGCAAAACGCAAATGAGCGGAGCAAGTGGTACATCTAACAAATAGATGATTTCTTCTGACATCAAATTACTGCGTTTGTATTACGGCGCTCCCCTCCACACCCGAAATAAATATTCAGTTGCTCATGCCGTTGACAACCCTCCGGATAGTCCGCTTAGCGGGATCCAGGAGGATTTACGGACTATCCAAATCAGGCCTCCTTAAGAAAAAGGGAAATAGAAAAATAATCAACATTTAATTTATTTTATTTATTCAGCCACTCAATCAACTTCAAATGATTTTGAAACCGAACCAAAATCCCAAAAAGGTAAGAAAATTCAACAAATACTCAAAAATACAGACCAAAATGACACCAGAAGAAAAGAAGAGACCAAAAGACTTAACAGACCAAACACACCACCACGACTTTTTTACCACCGATGAAATCTAGAATGAGGGTCTTTTTGGTCAAGACGGAAATTGGAACCGGTTTACTTTTTGTGATTTACACTTACTCATTTGAATAAAACGAAACGAAACGAAGATCAGTTCTGTGTTGCCAGCGTCCGACCGCATTGATAATGTGCGACTTGATTGTGATCACGTCTGATCAAAAGGAGATCTTCCTTGAGAGGAAAATTGCTCTACTTTCAAAAACGTTGGAATCAATGCTGAATGGTAAAGTTGAACGGTGTGATGCTTCGATTTCTGAGTGTAACAGATGAAATAGCTGCGGTCGACTCGTTGAGAGGTGCCGTGATCCCAATCAACATAACTGAGGCCACTTTAAAGAAGATTATTGAGTTTCGTGAGCAGTATAAGGACGGTCTGACTGCACCACCCACAATTCGAGATGAGTGGGGACAAGAGTTTGTAAATAATGAGCTGCTTGTCAACGTCGATCTACTTCTAGCTGCCAATTACCTCGATATCAAACCTCTATTCATGCTCATGTGCGATGGTTTTGCCTGTTCGATGAAAGGAAAGTCCCCAGATCAGTTGAGAGCCTCTTTTGGAATTGAAAATGATTACACACCAGAAGAAGAGTCTGCTGTCCGAGTTAGCTGGGGTGGAAAGGCATACATCAAGGATAACAAAAAAGTACCTTCCTTTTAAAATACCATGCCTCGAAATTTTACTGACTTTTATAGGAGGTTGCAGAAGATTTTGAGAAGAATAGAGAAGAAGAGGAAGAGGCGAAGTTGTTGACTGAGGAATTTTCAGCTTTACGCATTGTAGACCTGAGGGCCCAGCTGAGAGAAAGAGGGTCTCCCCACAGCTGGATTAAAGCCGAGCTCGTTGCTCGTCTTTGCCAGGCCAAATTGAACAAGAAATAATATACTTCACCACCAAGATCATTATATCCAACTGCTCGAACGTCAGAATTATCTTCAATGACACTCAGATATCTTGTCAGGCACCACCTGGTGATGGAATCAACAAGACACTACTCCTATCAGTCAGTAACCAGAACACTGTTGGAGTATGGGGTCATCTCCCTCCAATCATCCGGGAAACCTCAGAGGTAAGAATTTATCAAGGCGAATAAATCTGAAATACACAGGTACCTACCTCTGGTGGTTTATTTTCATATCATTGGTCCTCAATTTAGTTACAATATTCGAGTTGCTCTTGACGGTTATTCTGCATCTATACTTGTGCTTAACGACACATACATACTGTGTGATGGTGCTAGACCGAATATAGGTAGTCGCCACTTGGTTGTGATAGAGGTGATAATACTAAATTTTTATTGAGACTTAATTATACAGGTTGCTGGACAGACCATCAGTGGAGCAATCAGCTACCAAAGTCCAATACTGTTGAGCGCCACATCAGTCAGTACGCTCGGCGGATGGGTGTACATCAATGGATCAAATTTTGGAAGCTCAACTCAACACATTAATGTAACGCTGAACCATACACCCTGCACCGGTGTCCTCCTAATGGGACAGAATAACATCAGTTGTATTGCACCCCCCGGCACTGGGGCAAACTTGACCCTCATATTATCTGTTGGTGGTCAGACCACATTTGGGTCCTACTCTTACCAGCCACCCACAATATCTTCAGTCCAATAGATATCTACAGATGGAGGCATGGCGAATATGATGGGGATCAATTTTGGAACAGATAGGAGTTTAGTCAGATTGGAAGGAATAGAGTGTGTTATACAATGGAGCAAGTCATAACGGTAGATGGTCAGTCCGTCTTTGCATCGACCAGTTATCTGCCTCCTCAAATATTCACCACAAACCAGCTCAATACTACGGGAGGTCTTCTAAGCATCAGTGGTAGTGGTTTTGGAGCCGAGCTATCCACTGTATTTGTTTGGACAAAAGAATGGAATTGTTCTGCTGTGGCTGTCACCAATACTCAAATAACATGCCAGGGTTCCAGCAGAATTGGCATAAATAACACAATCCATGTATCTGTAGACAATCAGAGCACTGTTGGAGAATTCTCCTATTTACCTCCCATAATTACTGGATTGACGTCTGTTTCTACATCTGGAGGGGCTATCAACGTATCTGGATCAAATTTTGGACTGGACAATCAGAATCTATTATCAATTGACAACATGACTTGCACAAATACCATGTCCATCAGTCAATCTCTATTCACGTGCAATGAAACAGTACAACAGAGCAATTCTGAGTGGTCTAATTGCTGTAGTGCTGGTGGTAGTGGTAACTTTTTTGGTTTCATCTATGAGATCTTCCGGAAGGCCAAGAAAAACCAGTATTGTTCAATAAATACTCACTTCCATCTGTATTCAGATTTGCACACTTCAGAAATAAAACAACTGCTAGAGCTGTAGATCAGGCTCCTGCAAGATCAACACTGAGGAATGGGCTGCAGCAGGTAGTAGTGTTTCTCTTTTTCAGACTGTTATTGATCCAGTTCCAAATGTCTGTGAGATTTAGAAGTTCAAAATGTTTGCAACTGACATTGCTTTGTGTGCGAACCCAATCAGGCTCACTCATGATCGCAGAAGGTGCAGCCGTTGGAAGCGTTAGAATACTTGATTTGGGATTATTTCTTTATTTTATGCCAGTAAGGAATGCGAGTGTCATGGTAAGGCAGTCTCTGGGATATTAATTATTAATATTAATTATTGTACATATTATCCGGCAGACACGAATTTGTACACATTTGATGATTATCGAGAATCGACCAATTATTTTTCAACAATCCCGGTAAGCGACGTGACCATCGCGGTAAGAACATGTCACCCCGGTGACCGCCTTACCGTGACACTCGCGTTCCGTGCCGGGATTGTTGCAAAAATAATCGCTCAAATCAGCACTTTTGGAAAAGGTACAAATCCGTGTCCGCTGCATAATATATTACCACGTAGACATGGATTTGTACGATTTTCAAAATGAATATATGCGGTAACTACCGCTCTGTTGCTGAAGGTAATACGTTAACGTTACCGTGTATTGTATGGCAACTGGTGGGATGTACAAATTCATGTTTGGACAAAATCGAGCTCGCCCAATTTAAAAATATATTTGGATTGCATTCACACTTACCTATCAACACAAATGTTTAAGACTATGTAATCAAGGATTCATCTATATACCTGTGGATTGTCAGTGCTCAAATAATCTTACAAGTGAGATAACATTTTCTACACTCCTTTCTCATTTTTTATCAAAATGATAAGATTCACCTGACATCATCATTCTAAACATGATTCACCAGGAGATCTGTCTTCAATCAGCTCTGTAATTATAATCATCAATATGAGCAGCATCTTACCTTTCATTTTTTGTCCAATGGGTCTCGCATGAGTCAACTTCCTCCTAATGAGGAAGGAGGATGTTGTAGTGGTGTGTTTGGTTCAAAGTCGCATGAGTGCCGTAGAAAATAATGCGAGAATCATCTCACAATCGAATTGCTATGCTGAAATGGAGAAGTTGATGTCGACAAAATAAATTACCTGGCGTTGATGTTGAGGGTGGAAGTTATTAATAAGACCAGGAAAAATCATTATGAAAATTAATGATACGATTATACAATTCATTGGGCAGGCTTGATTTTGTACTCATCACTCACATTCTGGTGTTTCTAAAATGTACAAAAACATGCCAACATGGAAAGAAGATTTGATGTCAGTTCATTTACATTGCTAATACATCATCTCAGCTCACTCTTGCCATATTTCTTCTTGTTCTTTTTCTTATTATTATTTGGTTTATATTCTGAATTATCGAACCTAGTATCCTTATTATTTGCTTTGACAGGGCTGTTAGAAGGGCCCTTCTAAGAAACGTCAACGAGAAGTATGCCAAGATGAAGGGCGAAATGCTTGGATGCGAACGTTCGCGATTTTGAGCAATCAAAAACGATCCTGATTTCCTGATTCACAATGCGAAGAGAGAGAGTTGCATCACGATCTGGCTCTTATTAGCCCTCTGCATCATATCAACACAGATTGAAAGCTACGGATGAATTGGAGTTCGAGCTTTGGGGAGAGGATCTTTCAGAGGATTCACCCAACGTTAAGAAGCTGAAGACGAGCAAGGAGCTCGAAATCCTTATTGGCATCCTTTTAATATTGAGGAGCAACAAGACCGAGAAGCTAAAGACATTAAGGTGAGTCGAAAAACTACAAAAATTGCCATTTATCAGAGTGTAGCAGGGAGGTCGATCAGAAAAGATAGAAGGAGAAGTTAATGTGATCTATATTGACCAGAAACGGAGCACTTCAAGATATCATCTGCGTCAGAATCCACCACAAACGAAACACCCAGATTTTGTGAACTCTTTGGAAGCCTTGATGTGTAGCTCATTCGCAGTGCGTTTGCGCCTGAACACGGTGCCACTGCGAAATGAGATTGTAAAGTGTCGATAATGACGCACCATAAAGGAGGTGTTCATTCTGAAATGTGGTGAAATATTTGTCTAACAACGCTGATTCAACTCAATATGGATCAGATTCCAGACAGTATATTGCGCTATATATTGCTAAACCGAGAGCTGAATCAGCAAGAGCGAATGCCTGTGTCTCTGGTGTGTAAGAAGTGGGGAACCATCCTCAGATCCTACACTAAGATGTCTGAGAGCGAGTTGGGATGCTTCGCAGGAGAGATGATCGGAGAAGGTTTTTTTGAGCTAGGAAAGTGGGTGCTGACAGACATTGGCAGACTTCGAAATAGAATCTGCCAGCACGCAGCAAAAGCAGGGGATCTAGGGATGTTAGAGTGGGCGGTGGATAATGACTGCGAGAGACACCCGTATGCGTTGGAGCCTGCGGTGACCCGTCATGGAAGCAGCTCTGGCACTCTGTACCTCCATCGAGATGTTCGATTTCCTCCTCAATCGTGGCTTTCCACTCTCTGAGGACATCACTAGATACTATTCAAAATTTGGATCGCTCAACCAGTGGTCAACGAGTTGCAAGGAGATGAAAGCTGAGTGAGTGAATCTTCCCTTCTAGTAATGAAGAAATACGTCGGCTGATCTAATTTTAGGGAGATGACACTAGTTGGATCGCTCAACCAGTGGTCAACGAGTTGCAAGAAGTGGAGCTAAAAATCTATCTGTTAAACGGTCAATTTCTGTATGGTATTCACATTCTTTGGATCTAGATGAGGATATATAGGAACATTCACATTGACCACCCTGAGAGAAAACATACTTCTTTTGAGCTGGGTGTAAATATCTAGGAACATTCACATTGACCACCCTGAGAGAAAACATACTTCTTTTGAGCTGGGTGTAAAAATCTTTTCCTCCTAATTTTGCCACTTCTGCCTTCTGAGCTTTTGTACTCTTTGGATCTATAAAATATTGATAATATTGTACTGTATTCTCTATACTGTCTAAAGAATATTTGAAATCTGTCCAGTTCTTGCTTGTATACCCTCCTGCTACTTGACTCTGTGCTGACATCACCACCTCTGACCCATAATTGCACCACAGTCCAATGTGCCATACACCACAGCAAGGCCCTCCTTCCTACTGTAAATGTTCTCTTGCTCTCACCCATTCCTGCTGGTGTCATCTTCACAAGATTTTGATACATCTATTAAAGACACTCACTTTCTTGCTCTGTCCATGTCGAGTTGAAGAGTCCCACTTCAACTTGTTCCAACCTGATACTACTCTTATATTTCTTGTAGTGAACTTCACCAGATCTGTCCCAATCTCTTCCCTATGAACTCTAACATGTGCATTAAAGAAATAAGCAGCAAGGATTCTACCTTTCCTATCATAAGTCACATAGTCAGTCTCTGGCTTAAGTAATCTTAGGTCATCTGTTTCTTTTGAGCCACTCCTGCATCAATTGATTTTTGTTCTGCATATCCTCTCTGTCTAGATTGAAAAAATCCCTCACTATAGGAATTCCCAAATGAAAGCTTTTGTGATTCACATGTTAAAGTTTCTATCTAGATTAAAAAACTTCCTCACTATAGGAATTCCCAAAAGTTGACTTTTGTGAATCACATGTTGAAGTTCAGGAGACAAACTACTCATGATGGTGTGTGTGACATTATAATATTACAATAATCACTTTGTTTATGACAAGATTGTCAGACGATCATCATTGTAAATGTAATGAACAAGCTTAACAATAAACTAATGTATATATGTATGTTTTTAAGTCTGATGTAACAGTGCGTCCTGTTGTGCCTCCTCAAACATCTCCTTTATGATGGATCTCCAACCATGCTCTCTATTTACGTGCAATTTTGAATACTCTGCATCGGTCATCAATATCTCGTGTAACCTCTCTAAGCTATAGAATGGATGACCGGGAAAGAGGTGATGTACAAGATGGTAACCCTCATTGTGCATGCCGGTCAGAAAATGCTCCACTGCCCCAACAAAGCGGTTACGGCTCTGATATATGTCAACTCTTGGCTTTGTCTCCAACATAGGGTAGTGTTCTGACAGCTCGATCAAGGATCCGACGATATTTGCTGAGGTGAGTAGGGGCAATATCCAATACCAGAAGAACGTGTGAAGATGGTTGGTATAGATGATGAGGGTAATGACGCTCAAGATATAGATGATCCTCTGTATCCTTTCGTTGAAGTCTTCTTGACGGTCGAAGATGCGGTTCTTGAATACATAGCACAGATAGGGTACTGGGTTGCACAGGGATAGTAGATAGCTCCGAAGGGCCGCCCCGTCGAGATTTTCTCCATAAATTCCGAGCAATGCGTGGTAATCTGGGTCGAGGTCTTTGTCACCGAGATGCACGTGATGTTTGTGGATATGGGTGCGTCTGTACACGGAGAAGCTCTGTAATACAAGATAACCGCTGACATAGGTACCCAAAAAAGGATTCAGAGTGGGGTTACGGGCAAGGATCTTATGGGAAGACTCGTGAAGGAGAGTTGTGAGCGCACGCATCCTACTGCCAATGATGATGACGGCTATCACGTAAAGTGGCCACTCGAATACGGTGTTCCTGATGGCATCAGCTCTCATATATGTATTTTGCCATACCTGAACTGGATAGAAAGAGCAACAGACAGGGCTATGATCAGCCAGTCTTCAATGGCAGCAAAGATGCCGCTGTGGTTGTTAAGATGGCGTAGTTCAGAAACCTCTTTCTGCTGTTCAGCGGTGAATTTGAAGATGTATTCTGTTATATTTATCAAAATATGTACATATAGGATGATGACTGTACTTTTTCTTATCTTATTGGACTCTGCTTTCATATTGTAGCTGTGGCTCAAATATGGCTGGTAACTGATTGATAATACATATTGTAATAGGTAAGTCATTCGGTTAGGCCGACCGACTTGGTCAGATTCTCACACCACAGAACGGGTTCTCCAGCAAAACTACGCATTAAATACCATCGCGGAGTGCGTAAATCGCATTCATGGGTCTCCGCGGCAATACTAGATACCACACACCTGTCAAAAACTGGCGGGAAATACTCCTTTTCGCACCAAAATCGGTCGGACCACCCGGGAGGTTTTGAAGAAAGAGTTACCAGCCAGTTGATTGATAAGGTTGTAAATCATACAATTTCATCAATCAACATCATGTCGGCAGGCCACAGACTAGTTGTCGGACAAATCGCTATCAAGTCGCTGATCAATAGAAAGAAAAGACCGGCAAGATTAGACCGCCAGATGAAAGTACTGGAGAATACCATTGTTTCATGTCCTGCCAATTTTTTGAAAAGGTGAAGGACGCCACAGAGACGTGGTCTGACGGTACTAAGGCCTCAGATAGAGAGTTTCCACGACTATTTCGACTCGATACCTAGCGTAATAGACTCTAAGGATTCTGCCGTGGAGGTCCTGACAAATGTAAGAGAAATTTAGGTTTTTTCGTCATTGAAACAGACAGATCGTCACACGCACCGGGAAATTTCCAACCATCTCTAACGTGGTAGACTGCATGAACTACGTCTCTGTCGAGCACGGTGTAACCATCAGCAGCTGGGACGCTGACAAGATTGCAGGACCAATAGTGTATAAGTTCGCACAGGGCGGAGACATGTACCATCCCTTTGGAAACCATGACGAGGTTCAACTTCTTAAGGTATGATCACACGATCATTTCTCGCAGTTGGGCCAATGAGGTGACGATCCCAGGGAGAACTGGCCGCGTTCGACAACGAGAAGTGTGTATGCCTTGTGAAATATCGAGACTCCAAATACGCATCGGTGGAGCTGACAACTAAGAATGTCATCATCCACGTTCAGGCCTTGGATGTCTCTGATGAAGTAGTCGAGGAAGCAGTCCAGAAACTGGAAGAGATGTTAAGAGATATCGTGTCTGGAGAATATTCTGAGAGAGACTTGCACCATGTACACATGATTGACTGCTAGATTCAAAACCGTAATAAACGGACAATGCGAAATATCGTGAATATATAAATATGTTTTAATGTGGTGGAAAATTCCGCAATTTCATACGATGCCTGACAGTAACATCTATAAGATGTGTGATGATAATTCATTTCATGAGAATACACAGCTCAAAATAAAGAAATCATATTCTATTCAATAATTAATTAGATAAAATATTACTGTATCGGGACATTATATCTTATATTTATTTCATGTTTGACTTGTATCTCCTCCTTGGTCTGATATTTACGGGAAACATCCAAAACAAGCGTATCCACCGAAGTCATATATTGCGTTTTGGAATTTAACTTGTTCGCTATAATCTCCTATTAATTCCTTCATCATAGATTGTACAGCTTTGGCTGCGTGACTGCTATCCAACATATGATTATAGAGACAGTTTGCTGCCGTGACTCCAGCTTCGTCGCGATATTTCCATATAAATGATAAAACACAGGGGACGTTCTTCAAATGGAATTCCTGAGCCATATTGACCGTTCCAACATTGAATGCTTCTGCTGACGCAGAGTCACAGCAGTTTAATATTACTGTACTAAGCTTAAGTTCCTATTATAATATTCAGATAGACCTTGGATCAGTTGCCTTGTAGAACACTTACACTGTCACGAGTGACGTCATCCACCGACACCCAAGTGTCACTTAATGCTATCTGACATTAGGATATAGCCCGTATGATTCATTCATTTCAATAGCTACGGTGTGACTGGCTATATGTAATACATCTAAACTGGATATATGACTCTTCACGTTATCTATATTCGCCTCTGTCCGGTCGAATAAATGGCATCTACAACGAGTCAACTCCTGAACGATCGTACGTTTCTGTACACTCACTTCACATCTCTTTCTTTACAGATCTGTGCGATCTTCTGACCCTCTTCAGTGGCTCTCTCTAGATTTATCTCACGTTCTAATGCCGGGTGTTGCCTGATAGATTCCGTCGCTGTGGGTTTGTAGTTGGTGGATGCTTCCGAAGTGAGTCCGACGGTTGGTACGTGACTTTTCTTTGAGGGGGGAGCCGCTCTGAAGGGCATGGGGCTGGGGTTCGTGATAATACCGACGGTAGCAGTTTCAGCGTTTATGGGCGACATAGCGCCACAATATCTCTTTAGGATATCATAGGAACGAATGGAAGGCACAGAGGTGAATTGATAACTATAATTCATTTAGAGTGATAACAATGTCTGTATTACTCACGTCTGATATAGAGGCTTATTATTTTCATCTAAAAGTACATTGAAAGGTGCAAAGGAGGTGGCTCCGGAGTGAATGAGTACCACTTTTTCGGACTTAATCTCGCGTCTAACAATCGGGCCCATTAACTTATCGTATAGTTCTCGAAGAAGCGGTACAAGTGGTTTCTCGACCACCGTGTCGTTGTATTTCCTCCTGTATGAGGTTCTGCTTCCTCTGACTTCGTTCGAATATGTACATAGACTCGATAGACTATCATTTAGAGTTCTGTCCTTCCATGTTGCCGAAGAGTATGAGATGTTCCTGTGATTGACCACCCATATGTGAATCTTCGTGGAATTCTCTGAATCAGCCAAGTGGTAAGCGATGAAATTGACCCCGTTCCGCTTGGCAACGTCCACTGGATCGAAGGCGCCATCTTCAGGTGCTCTATACATGTTATTACGATATTATGATATACTATATTCACACCCATGAAGCTTCCGGAGTTGGCGGAGGAAAGAGGTACCCATAGTAGCCTCCTTAATAGATAGACATTTGGAATAAAGACCGCGATTTATCATAACACCAAAAAGCTCAGACCAAGGGTTATATTGAGCGTGAGCTAATAATACAGAAGTCTGTTCGGAATCTGTCATCATATGAGCAATGATGTCATGATGACATCTGTCATGTTTACCCTTATTATTATTGTATAACACCTGCCATATACGTAGGGCTTCATCGATATAATTGAAACCCTCTTTAAACTTCTCTGAATTGTCTGGAGTGCGTAAATAAACCATAGCCAGTTCGATGAGGGCGTGAAGGCGATGAATGTGATCTTTATCCAAGTCATTCATCTGTATTATCTCTTCAAATTGTGTCTGAGCTTCCATTACTTTTCCTTGCTGCAGAGAATCAACGACATCGACACGATCAGATCATCAAGGATCACCATAAGCAGGGCGCGACCCTTCCATAATTTTGCCTTAGCTCTGATATCAGCGATCTCAACTGCGACAACGTCATTTTGATGAATTTCTGTGTGATAACATGTTGAAATTACCTTGTTCGGCCTCTGCAAGAATGTTTATCGCCTCAGGAATAAGTGGCTGTTTCTGTAATAAGAGTTGTTTTGCCCAGCTTATATATAAGTTTCCGATGAGTCTCTTGTCCTCATGCTTATTTTCCATACAGTGCTCGAAGCCGCTTTTGATATACATCCCAGCATCCGAATATTTACCGATAGCGATACAGAGATCAGCTATAAGCTGTACAGCGGTAACCCAACCCCCAACGTCCGTTTGGCCTTTTGTTATCTCTGCGAATTCAGAATAGTAGAAGACTGCGTCATCATACGCCCCTAAAGCCTGACATATGCGCCCAAAATGGTGACTATTCAATCCCAGAGATCTGTCGAATCTTCAGCATATTTGTATGTAATTAGTTTCCACCGGAACAATTTCGTGACGAAATCGATGCGAAACACGCAGTAATTCGAATTACCTCTTGTCTACGGGGTCTTTGGGATCGAGATATTTCGATCTAGCCTCCATCAGATCGTTCTTTGCCTCGACGTAAAAGCCTAGATCTATTTTCGAGGTGGCCAGCAAGCACTTGACCTTGGCTTTGTACGCGTTTGTGGAACCGAAGCGGGTGATATTCTCCCACAGAGTATTGGATTGTAAAAGAGCATCCTGAGGACGATGTACCTTGTTAAGAGTTTCGGCCAACCAGAAATACTGATCGAAGAGGAACAGATCACAGATGATGTCATGCCTCTGTGGAAGCATCTTGAGTCTCTCTATACAACGATTGAAGTTGCCGCAGGTCTTGTCTGACATGGCGAGGTTGATGACGGTGCAAAAGTGTAGTGCGTTCGAAGAGAGAGGCTTATAGTCTATCCATACAGATAGATTTTCTTGTAAATCGAAGAATTCTTTTGAAGTTGCTCCCCAATGGACTCGACAGTAATTTCCTGATACCTTGTAAGCAAGCTGATCACCCAAAAGGGGCAAGACTCACCTAAGACATAACTAAATATGGCCGGATAAGCCAGATAAAACGTGCCGTCCCTTTGTTGAAGCCACAATAACACGGTGGTCCAGAAATCAGTCGTGATCTTCTTTGATAATGCGACGACGATTTGTTCGATCCGTTTTTCATCCTTCAGCCGAAATCAACGATCAAAAATGGTTTCGGGACAACTCCTTACCACTATACGATGAGGCTGCTCTGACAGCTCTGTCCAAGGTCTCAGCATGCCTTCAAGGAGGTAGACGAATTGATCTTTGATCGCTCGATTCTCGTTCAGAAGAGGGATACCTCGGTGGTAAACATTTTTGGAGAGAGTCTGTATCATCTTCTCTTCCTTTGTACGATCAATCAGATGAAATGTAAACACGATACTGACATGACTCTCAAATGATTCAGCTCGCACCATTGTGTTGTGATGTTATTTCTTTAGGATCTCCTTCAGCATGAACAGACACTCATGGATTTTTCACGGAGAGATTTAAATGGAAAGTGCCGGGTGGTCCGACCACTTGTGCTTGGGAATAATTCCCAAGATTACCATGTCCGCGGGGTAATACTTGGTCGCTTGCTTTTTACCGCAGATCTCACTGTATATTAACGTAGCTCAATCAAAATTGTTCCTTTTTTCCAAGGAATTTTCCAAAAAAACACTACGAACAACTCGTTCCAATATTTACAAAGGGGCCTTTCATTTTCAAATCATCATGGAATGTTTCAAGGCCCATGTGCACCTTCTGAACCCGCAGCAGGCGCAACTTGCGCCCAAACCTTACCGGCTGGAATTTTCCACAATTAAGCAAAGAGTCAACGATAAGATCCCCTTCATGACTCACCTGAGGGGCGATGAAAAAGGCGAATACTGATGTTTTACGACGTCAGTCTAATTTGATGTAGAAGCCACTGCCTTCCTCACTGTACATGGTGACCCAAATCATCAACTTCGCTTCGTCCCACATTCAAAATTCGACCCACCAACACACACAGAGATATCGAAAGGTGAAGAGAAGGTGGTGTACGTCATAGAGCACGATCTGGGTATATTTGCGAGGAACCACCCTTCGATGTGTGTGGAAATCCAGGCTGCAACAGGCACTTATTTCATCGAAGTGGAACTTTTCAGTTCATGTAAAAACAAGAGAAACAAAACTTTTACAACGGTGCGAGTGGCAGGTATGGATGGATCCCGGAACACCATATATTATGTTATATATTATATTGATTATATCTCACGTTTCATAGATTTACAAGGCGCTCCCGTTCATGCGGTAATTCCAGCACCATCAGTACCGGTTTCAGACAATCCTCTATATAATGAGCTCTCAAGGAGATTTGGCAGGTCCGCTGATGAGTGGTTCGAGCTCGTACAGACACTGGTAGTGTGTCAAGTTTCCGCTCAACAATTGCAAGAGGCGATCTTCGGCTTTGCGGATTCCAGCAGATCACAGACAATGACATCGGTAGTTCATCAAGTTCGCATTTTAAGTCTATTGACATTTGCAGAATCACAGTTTCAGAGGAGCAGCCAGCGGAACCTCAGACGTAAATCTTGGGAAGAAGCTGTTATTGAGATTGCAGGAGATGAGAGATCAAAGATTGAAGTTTAATGAATTAAGCGAACTTTTCGCTGCCATGTCGGTATAATAAAATGCATCCACCTGTACGCTTCGCTCTTCGTCTGCCATCAAATGTCGAGAATGTAACCGATACAGAAAGTTGACGTCGGCCTAGTGGTGATTTATAATTATGATGGACTTAGGAGTGATGATTGTTAGATAAAAAGATGAACAAGGGACAGCAACATTGGCTCATTTTATCGATAGACTTCATCTCCTCTCAATATCTGTTCGATGTTGATCGTCTGGGATCTGATTGATACTTCCAGGGAAGTTTGAGACCAATGTCATTGTGCAGAGCCACATAGTTGATTGAGACAAGTAAACTTGGAGATTGATATACCTGACCCTCTGGATCTGCGTTTCACTTATCTTCTGATGATTTGAATAATGTTGTCTTTATACCTTGATATTGAATGATGACTTTTGTGCGGTACTCCAGATTTTGATGCTTCAGCGCGATGACAAACCCATCGTTAGTAGTGAGCCAGTGCACGCACAGCTCTATACTGTGTTGGCACTTTGACAGAATTTTGATGTCAGGAGAGTAGCCTGCCGGCAACGTACCAGACCATCTAATCTCTTCAGAAATGGAGGATATAATGAGCAAGTCTTCACCTTATGGTGAAGGATGTGGATCCTCTGTATGAACTGATCAAACAAGGTGTGCCATCTATTGTGTTGTATAAAAATAGTGCAGGTACTATAGGAACTTTCATGTTGGTGTGATTAAATGAGTTGTCTCAAGGGGATCAGTTTGTATTCCATGTTGATTCACCAGAACGGATTCGGTCGGTCGGTCCGCTCAAAGGCATTCACTGAACCTATCAGAATTTTATTGTTTCAAATTCCCAGTGATTTTGATGCAGGCCAAATTTTTACGGTGGTATGCATACGGAGGTCGTCACATTTACAACGCAAGTAATAAATAAAGAATTAAGTAGATTCTATTTATTCCTGGTTCATTTTGTTTTGAGGATGGTATCTCTATCATGCCTTCCTTTCCTTTCTTTATCAAATCTTGATGTACACCTGGCTGTGATAACAAAGTTCCTATAAACAGCTGGATAGACCGTGAAAAAATTAGGACGTGTCAAAAAATTAACTAAAACATTTTGTCTGCCCAGAGTTCTCACAGCTCCAGCGAATGCGTACCGGAGGATCAATCGAGAGAGCTTTCTTTATCCATTTGATATTATATGCGCTCATCTTCGCCAGCCATCAAGTCGATAACATCTTACCTACCGAAATTGGACTCCTTCGATCCACCAAACATTGTCACCAGAAGGGTGATGATCCCTCGCTGATCATATCAGCTGGCTTTTTCATTTTTGGTGGATCTGATCTCAACGAAGTTTCCCGCCAAAATTTTCTTCCGTTTAATTTGAAATTTCGAAAAACAGAAACAATCATCACGCAATCGTATCACAGTCCAAAATGAAAAATAACAAAACAAAGATAAGAACAAAGTCAGAACCGACCGAGCTTGCAGGAGATGGAAATCTCAGAAATGAAACATCTGATCAGAGGACAATCTGTGAGTTGGAGAAGAGACAGAACATTGTACGCTCCAATGTTGAAAAGAAGACGCCTCCTACTGTCGAAAAAACAGAGGTAATCATCGTCGCTTCCTTCATTTTAGACGACACACTCAATTCTACAGAGTATTCGAGCGAGGAGAGGACCGGTATTCGTGAGGCCCTCAGAAGCTCGTGCTCATTCAGGATCGACGGTTCCGAAGAATGATCAGAACTCCAGAGATTGTCGAAACGAAGATAAAGAAAACCAGACCGCACAGAAGAGGAAAATCTATGCAAAGACGAAAGAGGATTCCACAGAAAAACCACCTCACTTGACCTCTGCCTCCACTTTCACCCGTCAATCGATGATCCTAAAGAAGGATCAGAACTCCAGAGGTCATCCAAGTGACGAGGTCACGAGCAGGACCACCTCTACAAAGAAGAAAGAGGATGCCCCAGAAAATTCGCCTCGCACAACCTCTACTCCCACCCATCAATCAATGATCTCAAAGAAGGATCAGAGTTCCAGAGGTCGTCCAAATGTAGAAAAGAACCAGGTGCCAGACAAAAACACCTCTACAAAGAAAGGAAAGCCGGCGACTGCCACACCGATCGAGGATCACTTGGCATCAATGAGGGAATATTAGTGAGATATCTTTTTCTCTATATCCCTCTATAATATATCCTATACTCATTCATCACAGCAACGAATATCCAGATACGGCACTGCCGTTATTTATGGAGGATATAGAACACGCAGAACTGTCCATGAGTGAAAAGCAAACAATGTTGGAGGACCTTGGCCTCGTTCTTGGGTGAGTAGAAACCATATTCTCATTAAAAGATTTTTCCCGCCAATAAAATTTTTTTATTCAAATTACAAACCGTACATGTCGCAATTTACGAAATCGCAGATGTGGGAGATGCGATCTATTGGGTCTTTCGTGCCGAGTTGTACCTGAGGAAAGGAATGTTTGAGGAGGCTCTCAATATGTACTTTCATTCCGTCAATTTTCACCCGGAGGTAAGTTTTAACCTTTTCTTATAAATTTCGCAAAAATAATCACTCATTTTTCCCGCCAAAATTCATTGTTTAAATTACAAACCAAATAGACGTGCCACTCTGTCAAAATAATCATCTCTATTTTTCCCGCCAAAATTATTCATTCAAATTTCAAGCCATTGGAGAAGATGACAGACGGACTCAAGCGTCTTCAAGAGCAGATCAACCTTCAATTGGAAAGAATATTAGAGAGACAATTAGATAGTGACAGCCAACACAGCACAGACATCATCAACAGTTTAAAGATAGATGTGTCTCCTATTGTAAGTGTTTCTATGATGTATTGAAAACTGCGACAAGTAAAATATACTGACAATGATTAAATTAAAATATATTTTAATTAATTTAAAACGATGAAATTGACTTGTGCACACAGGCAGACCGCTCTGGAGAATTCAGCCTCAGCTTTCATAGTTTTTCCACACCCACAGGCAGTGACAAATCATCTCAAGATGACACTACACAAAGACGGTACATTCATTTTTCTCGCAACATTTTTGTTTGAGATAATAAAATTAATTATTTTATTATTTATATTATGTATACTATAGTATTCTGAAACGATCAGGATCAACCTCGATGAAGGGGCAAGAACTGAGGGATGGCGCAAAAAATTGAGCCACTCATCTCCTCTTCAGCCCAATGAATTGAGACGCAGCTCCGATCTACGACGCCCCGTCGAAAAAGAGATGCACAGGGAATCTACTTCTTCATTGAGCGAATCATCTGAACAAAACACATACAGGAAAGAGTGGATACAGTACTATACCTGGGACATGCTCGAGGATGACACGGTTACGGTCAATATGATGGAGAATGAAGGATGCTCCTTTGAAGATGCAGTGGATCAGGTGAGGCACAAATAATTGAGCCGGAAGAATTCACTTCGAACAGGCAAATCTGGCCAGAATCCAACGCTACTCCTTTGATTTGGCGCTTTATCACGTGAGTTCACATCGAGGCAAGAATGAATGAGCCGGATTAATTAATTGGGCAGACCAAGGATCTGATGGAGATACTTGAAGATTCAAACAAAGTGGCTCATGAGAGCGAAGAGATTGAAGGTCAAGAAGCCAAGAGGACCGGGCAGAGATCTATGATGGATTTATTATCCTTTGCCAAGGTGAGCTTCTTTATATTTTCAGGATTATTTCTTTAAAATTACAATATTCTTTAATTCACTAAAATGAATAAATTAACACGGATAGTCTGCCTCTCGTCATATTGAGTCCATGGCACAGAACGCCAGAACGAGCATTACGGTACGTAAATATGTGGCGTGTCAAATTGACATACAACGCGTCAAATTTGATACCAATCAGCCTAAGAATGGCCCCGTCTCCCCCCTCAATCTCTCTAGAGACGCTGAAAACGAGAACATCCATCCAAATATCAAAAATGATCAGACGAGACACAGCGTCGCGTCTGTACCCACGCAGAAAAAAGAGCAGGGAATCTATGTACAGGTGATAGAATGTCTCATTCCGATATTTGATCTTTATGAGATATCTTAAATTTCAATTTTATTGATGCGAAACAGGCCTCTGTAAAGGCCGACAAGAAAACCCCAAAAGAGGCAATTTCAACAACGTGACCTGTTTGGCAGAGGGAGAGAGCACACCCGCAGTTAAAAGAAGCACGTATGTTTCACTATTATCATTTTCGATTATTGTAGGAGAAATTCAGATTTTTTTTTTGGAAAATATCGAAAAAAATCTCAACTATTTTTAGCCCCCAGCCAGAACTCAGAGTCAATGTGA
>MZNV01000651.1:0-34248 GCA_002081555.1 Protostelium mycophagum | reverse complement strand
AGTAATTGCGCTGGTTCAAAAGCCATGGCAAAGTGAATCTGTAGATATTTCAGACATGTTACAAATCATTTCTCAGGTGCCCACACCCAGTTCAATTGAGTGAGGTTGTACGTGCTGAACACAAGAAACCAGTTGGATGTTTGACATCTCAGACATGTAGAAGGGAAGAGAAAATGAGATCTTCTTCAAATTCGCGACCCACCGGTTTTGGATTTGTGTAACGACCAACAGCAAAAGGATGCGCCTCACGTGGGGCTCGAACCCACGACCTACAGCTTAGAAGGCTGTCGCTCTTCCAACTGAGCTAGCAAGGCGGTGATGTTTCGCGTATTAATGATAATGTATAATTTGCTACCAAATTAAATCCTGTTTCGTGTGTGAAGAGATTCTCAGCTATCTGAAATTGAAGCGCTGCCGACGGAATAGGGTCTGGGTATCATCGACAACTCAAATTTCACATTGTCCCAACCTCGATGGTCCCTCCTGTGTTTTATAACCGAGAAAACACTTGTAAATGTTTCAGAACGCACCAGAGAGATCTCAATTCAACCAAATATTTTCTAACAAGATGATGAAGTGTTACCTTGAATAAATGGTCGTCGAAGAGACGAGATTACACCCTTCCTCTGCGGGCATAACATGGAGAGTTGATAGGAACTTGTCTCTCAAAAATATTGAGGTGATTCCTTCCTGATTGGTGAAGAGACGTCCATGAGAGACAGCAATATGATGGATCCTTCGCAATCCCCTGGAAAAGTCGTGCTTCAAATTATGATACATCAGGATCAAATGAACCGCCCTCCATCTTCTGGTCTAGATCTTCGATGTTATATAATTGATTTGCCTTCTTACACGAACCTCCTTGGTTTTGGTCCAAGAGTAGCCATGAAAATGTCATCAAAGAATAGTATCCAATGAGAAGAAAGGAGGAAAGTGATACAGCCTTCTTCGCGAGGTCAGGCGGTTGTGCGATTGGTCGATCAGTGATGAAAAATTTAAAAACAACACGTCATCAACACGCTTCTGATTTTGATCCTATCTTCCACTTGGAGAAGATTATCTCTTACAACAAGAAGATTCTATTGTAGAATAAGACGTCATTGACACGAAATGGCTGTAGCTGTGAAACAAATGAACAATTTTTATTCGTTTGGGTTCTAATTCCTGGCCTGTGAAGCTCAGTATTCTGAATCCATAACCATTCAATCTTGCTGATCATTTTTCGCTGTTATCATTTTGAACTGCTTCTGTGCAGGCAAATGATAACCGTGAACTTCGTAAATGCGATGATCAATTTTCATCACCTCCATTGGAACATCCTGGTTATTTTTGCTACCATTTCCTCTGGAGAGCTTGACAAATATCGCTATAACGACCGCTACCAAGGCTACAAAAGCCACACTTCCTATCACAATACCTGCTCACAATTACAACGATGTAGATAGAACGAAAAGCGTACCCGCAATCTGCCCAGGTGAGAGACCGTTGCTGCTTCTGACTGCTGGGGCCGCTGATGATACAGATGATGCAGATACATATGTGTTGAAAGGTAAAGATTGTGGGGGAGGCGCAGTGAAGTTGAAATCGATGCCCAGAAACAGGTCAGCAAAAGTCTCGTCACTATACCCTGCCATTTTAGTGAGATCGGCTGTGGCAGTCAGAAGGTTGTTCAGCTTTACAATTGACACTCACTGTTTGTAGATCCAAATGTGGTGTCATAGTCAGTATCGTCCAGTATTCTCTGGATGCTCAACTTGAGATTATCGATAGTCACCAAGGTTTGATTGGTATAGCCAAAAGCGTTCTGCCATTGGTTGAAGATGTCTTCATACTCAGCATCTATTATCGGTCAAACTCTCCCTCATCTTAGCAAGTGATGATGAGTTGGGCACAAGAATAAATGTCTCACCGGTGGGGTAGTGCTTAGTTAAAGTCGGAAGGGGAGTGGACATGTCGAACTTCTTTTTCCTGAAAAATGGTGTCAATCCGAAGTTCATTTGGTGCTACCACAATCGGGTGCTACCACAATCGGTATTGCCTGGCGTGTTCAACTTCACCGTAATAATTATAACCGTGAATTTTGCGTTATCATACCGTAAATACTTGACGTGTTTGGGGTGACTTTGAATACGCCAGGCAAAATGGAAGCAAAGATTTTCAGGAAAATCGCTTCACCTTGCCAACCAAGTTCGTACTCTTCTTGTACCACTGCCAGATACACGTTCTTTAACGTGAACCTGATTTGAACTACACGGTTACGTCGGATAGCGGGTACTTACTCACTGAAACTCATTTTCAGAGGTAGCATGAAGAGGGCAGCCGCAATCTTGTTACTCTTGTCTTTTGTGGCAGCTCAGCCGGTTTACACTAACAGCACGGTGAGTTCACTTATCATTCACATAGGTACAACAATGATTTTAGTCTCTGTATACTTCAGCTCGTAGACGGCCTCACGGGATGCAAAGGGCCTCAGCTAAATCATATAGGTTATGCTGCAATGGCTCAACGGCGTGAGAGACAGAGCATACCCTTTCCCTATCACTCCTCTATCACATTTGGTGTGGAACTCTACTTTGGAATCCATGGCTACCGACTGGGTCAGGGCATGCTTTGTGACCAACGATCCTAGAAATAGGTGAGCAACCGCGAAATGTGGCTTAGCCGCATCATCTACCCTCAGCACATCGACAATATCTAAACGATAACTGAGTTATACTGATTTCTGTCAGATTCGTACGTTCTGAGACATTTGGCATAAATTTGGCTATACCTGACTTCACACCAGAAGCTGTGAGGCCTCTATGTCTATTCATCCTAAATGTCTGTTGATGCATACAGGCTGTTTATCATTGGGAACAAGAGAATCAAGAGTTCTTGTGGGAACTTGATGAAATATCATCAGCGCCAAACTACACTGCAATTGTATGGAATGGAACAACTTCGGTGAGTCGACATGCCAAAATTGTCAGATTGACATGCGAGGTTAACAAGAGACAGGTTGGATGTGCTACTTACAACTGTGGCGGATCTATTGGAAATTATACTCACTGTGTCTACTATCCTCGTGGTAACTGGATCGGTAAGTGTAGTGTAACCTGTCCTGTATGCACATTTTGCTGACATTTTTGACAGGTCAATATCCCTACACTCCCAACTGTACATTGGATGAGGATTTTGACTGCACCGACAACTGTGGTCAAACCTTTGACGGCTGTTCCATGCAAGATTGTGGCTCCTGCGACAAATTCATTCCTCAAGGAGGATACGACCTTGATGAAGATGATACAGAGGGACCGGCAGATGGATCGCTTGGAGCAAGTACCAACGTATCTTTGTGCTACACATTTCACACTTGTGTGGTTTATGACCCTTCCAAGCCCATTCTTACAGGTGAGATCTAAATCTTTGCGAATCCTCATTATAACGCAGATTATGAATGGATTGACACTAAAGAGATGACGGTTGAAAAGTGTGTCAATTATTGTTCAGGACGCGGGTCTCAATATGCAGGTTACAATCCTACTGTCAAGCAAATAATTTTGCTGAGAATCACAGGAATTGTAAATGGAAATGACTGCCGTTGTGGTGATTTCTACAGCGGTGCAAATACCACATGTCGAAATGCGACTTGTTCAGGAAACATCAACCAATATTGCGGAGGTCCTGCAGCTATCTCGATCTACAACGCGTCAGGTTGTATTGCAACTTGTAAGTCACATTTTTTTCATCATATTTGAACAATCTGTTGTGATATCTGCGTATATATATGATGATTACTTACATGATAAATAGCAAATCAATGTGCTCATCTCGGGTGCTTTAATATTTCCGGTGTGCTATTTTCAAACACTCACTCGGAGGATTTGACCGTTAACTTCTGTGTTGACAAGTGTGGACTGAAGGGAATTCCATATGCTGGATTATTTGGGGTTTATTGTCTGTGTATGAACACGAGTGAGTTTAATCTGATAACTGTATCGAGTTGTGTCTTTCATATATTGAAAACACAGAAATCTTCTTTACACCTGATGACTCACCTCAGTTCCTCTCTCTCCTGTGTCAAAAGGAGCTTGTCCCTCAAACCCACATCAATGCAAAGATGGCAATGAGTGTGGTGACAAGCCTGATCCTGTTCAACCATGGGAGGCGCATGGTCATTACATGAGTGTCTATAGTGCCATAGGATGTGGAGTAAAAGGGTTAGTCAATTAGTAATGCAATAAATATGTACCAATGATGACAGAAAATCATGGACTCCTGATTTCGACTGGAGAACTCGTGGAAATGTCATTGCTCCCATCGGCTCACAAGGTAAATTTTGACAGGTGTCAAATTGACACTGTACAGATTGTGGATCATGCTGGGCTTGGGCATCCACTGGACTGATAGAATCAGCTGTAGCTATTGCAACAAAGTCACAAGTTATGCTTCTCTCTGAGCAAGAGGTACATCTCATATTACTTCTGCACAACACATGATAATACAATGAGCAAAAAAATAAAAGATGTGACTGATTGAATCTATAGATGATCAATTGTGCCATACCTGATGGGTGCAACGGAGGGAATTTTGATGAGGCTTTTGCATGGGTTCAAAGGGCCGGAGGAATGGTGATGGCCAACTCCTTTCCCCGCACAACATTAAACTCTCCCTGCCCCTTCAACCCACCGGTAATCATCCATCTTTGTACTGAACAACCTTGCACTTTAATTTTTCTAAATAAATTCAGGCCACCTCTGGAGTTCTCATTCCAAAGGGCGTCACCTCTTTTCTCAGAAGAGCAACAGATGAAGCTAGTTTAATCTATGCTCTTCAGTTCGGACCTGTATACATGGGCACAAAGTTGGGACCCACATTCAGATATTATGGATGTGAGTTACTTCGTTGAACATCTTCAAAGAATTTTTTGTCCATGTATAACCGATGGCAATTGATATCTTCTGTCTCTTGCACAAAAAATGTCAGATGTTAATTTGCTTGCTAACTAGCCAAATTAGCCGGTGTATATTCATACCCCAACTGGCAGAACAATAGCGCTGCAAACGGTACACATGAGTCAGGTCATGCCATGCAAATCATTGGCTACGGTACAGAAATTGAAACCAACACTCCTTACTGGATAGTCAAAAAGTGAGTGATGATCACAGTGATAAGGGGGACTATCGAAACTTACACTTGAATGAAACTGATCCGCTCTTAGCTCGTGGGGACCTAATTGGGGTATCAAAGGATTTGCTTACTGGATAAGAAATGCTGGCGGTCAGGGAGGCTTCTTGGTAGGCTTTCATCATCTCATTATAAAATGTAATCACTGACGTGATCAGTCACTGCTCACTCAGCCGAATATATACATACCCGTTGTAAACGACACATTCAAAACTGGGGCTTTCCAAATTAAAACTTCGAACGGAAAATGTCTCACCCCTTTGGGCCCCATTTCTGATTACCAGCTTTCAATCGACGACTGTAATAGCACCACAGTATTTTCTGTGAGTGATCATATCAACACGCTAAGATTCAGCTTTCTTTGCCGTAAATTACTCATTTTGTTATCTGATTACTGCAGATTGTATCAAACGGTATCGACACACAATATTACATCACTCAACAGCTCGAAGGCCAAACTGCCTATATTGATCAAATAGCACCGAGTGTGGTGAGAAAAAATTCATAGCTTGGCATTCGGCAAATCGATCATCTTCACATTTTTGAATTTGATAATGATGATCACAGGCCTACATGTGGAACCAACTGGTTGTTGATAGACAGACTTGGTTCTTCATTGCCTACCCCGACGGCACTTATCGCATCACCAATACAAATAGTGCAATGTCCCTCACGAACGACGGTACTTCACTCAGTTCATCCATGCATTGCAACTCTTCCTTGCCTCTATCTTCCTTCAAATGGGCAGTTGCCCTACCACCTTCCAGTTGATAATTCGACCACTGGGGATGCCGGTGGAACAAAACATATGAATAGAATTATTTAGTGATCGATTTATTTGAGACACATCACATCTGTTATTTTAGAATGAACAGAAATGAGACCACTACTTCCGTTCAGTCGCAAACACGACCGTTGGTCGGAACAGTTTCTGATGCCCTGGCTTCGGTTGTGTACCTTTTTATTTTTGTTTTCCTACGGTAAGGATACGGTTATTACCGCAGACCTTACCGGAAAAATTCAGAATTCAGAAGGTGCAAAACCGTTGCCGGAGCACAATACCTCTAAAGAAAGCATTTGGAGTCTTCCTCAGAAAAACCCCCTTTATTTATTCGGCCTCAATGTTGTTTCGCGAACCGCGAATCGCAGATTTATAGCTCCACAGATGTACTTTCACATTTTTATTAGTGGCAAGTGGAGGCCGGCTTGTGCACGTCGTGACGCATGTATCTTCCAAACAAAAGTGTACCCACAAAGTAACCGACTCCGATGGTGATCACGAGACCGACATTATAAGTCATGGCGATGAGCATGATGAAGAGACCCCACATCACGTCCGCAAATTGTAAGAGGGCCCGAGGGAAGTCTACGGACAGACGGAAAGGTGGTGCACTTGGAAAACTCAGTTTTACAATTCTCATCAACAAATAAAATCACCTGCGGAATGAAATATCCGTGTATCCCTCATTCATCTGCCATTTACGCTCCATTACGCTTCTCAAGAGCCTGATCCCGTCGTGGAGCAGCGTTGCAAAAAACACGGCCACGATAGAGCCGATGTATTGCAATGTGGACCGCGGGACCCAGTGCCTGAACAGAATATAATCGTAATAATCCCAATGGAAGTACATGCGCATCTCCACTGCGTCATCAGAGTCGGAGTTTGCGGCGCTGCAAATCGGCCAGTCCGGCACGAATTTGCACATGCTTTTCCACGGCTTGCATTGGCTCATGTCTGGGAAATTTCAGCGAAATTCCCGGGAGATTTGGTACCTGGCATGCTTATGCAGAGCTCGGAGTAGACTGTGAGGTAATCGCAGGGTTTTTTCGAGCATTTTTCACAACCGGACATGACCATCTCTGAGCAGATGCTCTTTACGCTACTTTGAATGGTCTACAACGCGTCAGTACGAATTCGCGGATCTGCGAATGCGCTCACTTGGCTGTTTGGCATGGGGAGTAGGGTGTCGGAATTCATGTGGCACTGTGGCACGACAGTGTCATTTTGACACATGCTGGTGTAGTTTCTGCATCCCATCATGCGCGACATGCCATCCATGCAAATCTCAGACAGAACAGCGATGGGTTTGCAATAAATAGAAGAGGCTATGCGGCTGTCAGGCTTTGTGCAGAGTGTTGACAAGGTGCAGCCTGGCATGTTTGGCATCTCAGTGCAGAGGTTCTCGATGTCCCCGCGGGCCATATCATCAGGAAAAGTGAAATTTGTGCAGGCTGGGAGAGAAGGTTGCTGCCCGCCGTCAACGAAATTTAAATTTTGAATCTCACCGTTATGCAATTGCTGGCGACTGGAGGTGTATCTGTACATAGCGACCAGTTGGGAATAAATGAGCACATGTCTTTCCATGCAACGCAGCCATCCATATCTTTAAGAATCATCACTCAAAATGTTCATCCACATTAGACATCGCAAAATCAAATTCAAACTGCGAAAAATTACCTGACATTTCCAAGCACAAGCTCGAGTAAACTGAGAGATAATCGCAGGGTTTGTTTAGACATTTCGAGCAATCTGTCATATGAGGCATCTGCTGGCACATTTCTTGTAGCGAATCATTTGAAACCTTCATTGATCAGCTTTTTCGCAATACTTAAATAATTCGTCGAATCACCTTTGTGTTTGGCATTTTTAATAGTGAAGTGGTCGTCAAATTACACTGCTTTACAGAAGAACCCGGCTGGCACATAGTTTTGTAGTCCTTGCAGCCCTTCATGCCCATCATTTTATCGACTAAACATATCTCGGTGAGTAAAGAGAATGAGTCGCAGTAGGGTGAGCCAGTAGTCTGCGCAGAGCCATCCTCACACACACGTTTCAGAGTGCAGGCGGGCATGTTTGGCATCTTTGAGCAGAGATCTGTGACATTTTGTTTGGCCGAATCTTCTGGATACTGAAAATCAGCGCAAGATGGAGGGCTTGGGTCCTGTGGCGGTCACCCAAAAACTTACGTGACTTCCATCTCAAAATGATGATGTTAATTACCGAAATGCAGTCCGAATGGACCAAAAGGGAGAAGAGAAGGAGAGCAAATGCTCGTCCCACCGTCCTCATTGCGATCTGATCTCACGTTTTTGTTTGACAATCTTGCGCAGAATTGTTCCGAAACCTCCTTTCAGATTTCTCGGCAACTTCTCCTCTGAATTCAGAACATACTTCACGTTTGTAACGGCTATGCACCCACGGTAGCCGTATTTGATAGGTTTATGTGAATGTTCGCGGTAAGCGACGAGATGTTTTTCGTTAATGGTGATTCAAGATCAAGATCTGAAACCCCCCGTGAAGAGGTGATCTGTGTACATTGTCCAAACGAACATCTTTCATGCACAGAATATTATTATTATAACCGTTTGCATTCTGTTCATTGCGAGAATTGAAACCCAGAGATAAGATTGTCCTCGAGATATAACTTCTTACTGATGTTGATAAATGTATAAATGTATTATTGTACAGAGTCGAAGTAAACCGGGGATCCAAATTTATTCATTGCGTCCGATTCTTGTTCCGAAAAATGTCCTGGTGATTCGTCTCTATATGTTCTAAAGGACTTTGGTTGCTGTCGCGGAGGTAGAAGTTGGCGAGATCGATCTCAACGAAGGTTGTCTTGTCCATTTGGGCAAGTTCACTTCCCGAAGTGCTCTGTACTTGACACAATTCTTCAGATCTGCGGGTTCTTAACAGGATTTAGGTGGATGATAAAGAAGCTCACGCTCGTATTCTACTCTGATGATGCCCCACATGGACCTTCGCGAGATTTCCATTCCAGCGAAAATCAATGGTACGTAAACGGGGTGGAGGCCGGGGATGGGGGTCTGCACAAGTTTTATTTTTTGGCGCCAAAACGTCGGATTTAAGATTTGAAATGTACCTGTGTGAGGGCCCACGTCCACGAGAATCTTCCAATACCGTCGAGGAATATAACAACGTAATATACCTGTCAAGAATGTTATTGTGGATTGTCAAAGTGGTGCTCACCGCCGGTCTAAAGATGAGGTTGTTCCTCAAAAATAAATAATGAGTTTTTCTGTGTGGCAGTCCAAGTCCCCAATCCATTACGATATCCCATACGTAAACATAAATTGTCGCAACGACAAAACTTCCCGCCCAAAAAACTCTGGTCGTCTCCCACACCGGTGAATATTCTGTCATGATATGAGTTGAGATGTCTTAACATCTACTCACTCTGAAATTTGTTGATGGCACCAAAGACCTAGATTTCGGTGAGTCTACACCGTTGTAGACGATCTAAAAATACCTGACAGGTCATACTACTGAAATATTTCCCGGCATTTGCGAGGTGCTCCTTGTCCCTTGTGATGTTAATTTGATAAAGAAGAAGATACTCACTTTGTGATGAAGTACCGCCTCAGACACTGGCAGAATCTAATCCATAGAGGGAACAATACGGTGTATGGCAGTAAGAACTCCACTTGGGCGGCACATCGTCCCGATTCTGGGATGATCAGATCGAAATGTTGATGTGGGTGCAACAAAATGAAATCACCGTTGATCTTCCAATCTCCTGTTACTAGGTAGCACACAGCGTATTCCACCTTTTCGACATCATTAGTAAGTTAAAAATAGATCACGACATGGGTTGCGATGTCATTACTATCGATGATATCTTGATATAAGATCATATGACATCACACACCTCACTGAAAAATTTGGGCATGGAAGTCATGATATCAGATATGAAAAAGTGTACAAAGACACATTCCGACAGTGGCGACAACACACATCTACAATGGGTCAACAACACTTCCAATTAAAGAAATCGTCATGGATACAAATAGTCGTCTCTCACGTGACAATCGTCTTCAACAGCCACCATCTCGTCGCTCTATAAAAGAAATGGAAAGGGTTGATGGCAAGTGCAGAGAAGATGATCAACATGATGACTGGAAACCACTCATGGGGAAGAGCCCAGAGCGAATACCCGGTCTTGGTGTGTACCGTGAAAAATATAAAGCAAGACAGCCATATGGAGGTCAAGAGACCGGCCATCTACAACGAGTCAGCTTTCGGGTGTCATGACAACTCACTTTGAAGATTTGGTAATGACCGAGCGCTGATGGAGGATCGAGATTCAGAATGAGTACGTAATTGATCTTCCATTTGTTGTATATGAATGTCATTATCCCTAGATGACGTCAGCAAAAGGGCACAAACAATGGAGACGCTCACCCCACCACCATATTTGTAGTAACAACATTCCGACACCTCGAAACAGTGGAAATCCTGCAAAGAAGGCGTTTGTGTTGAATTGTTCCGAGTTCCATAAAAACAACTGAACCGCGTCAGCCTCCGAAAAAAATGGCGGGGGAAAGCGTCGAACCCGCGACCCTCCACTCACCAGGAGTAAGATGACGAATAATGCCAGGTTGACACCACACCACAGTCCGAGCGTAAAGACGGCCTTTTGTGACAGCTTTTTTTGCTGGCGATTCAGTATTGTCTTGGCTTTATCGACGGGCAGGTTCAGTGTCTTGGCGTATATTTTCTGAGACGCGTCAGAAGGATTTTTA
Organism: Protostelium mycophagum; assembly: GCA_002081555.1. NCBI lineage: Eukaryota > Evosea > Variosea > Protosteliida > Protosteliaceae > Protostelium > Protostelium mycophagum. The sequence continues at coordinate 23,538 of MZNV01000651.1, read as the reverse complement.
CATTCAACTATACCTCTGATCTCGTGATCATCTCTGTGACTCGGTGTAACTTCATCCAAAAGGGCTGAGAGTTCAGGTTGTTAAGATGCTGAAAGGCGTCAGTAATGTGGCTTGGTATAAAAATATACAAATAATTATTCTCCACAACAGCCGCGCTGGATACTGCGCGACATGAGTTTTGCAGAGCCGCAAAGCATTGCTCGATACAAAACAATTATAAATGATCTATTTCCCTGGTATAAATACCTTGATGGACTTTCTTTGAGAATCAACATCTGCATCCCTCGTTTCTCTTAGCCAAATCAAATCGTGTATTTTGATGACCTGTCAAGTGTCCGTCTTTGTACATTTCACTGAAATTTCAATGAAATTTCGCACCTCCAGAGCGGCACCATGGTTGACAGTCGAGAAAGATTGCAGCATGGTGAGCCCCTTGTGTAGTTGTACGAATGCATCAGTGAATTGTTTTCGAGACTTGACCACCTTCATCTCCTCCGACAGAGTAAACTGAAGAATGTCATTAAAGAATCATGGTGATGATCATCGGGATTGAAATGACCACCTCTGCTGCCTCTTTCCCCAGTTGATCGAGTCTCGCGCTCAGTTGAACTTCTATTTCATCATAAAATCTGTTTATTTTGGCGTATTCTTCTTCTAAAAGACGCCATAAACGCCCACCCACGCCCTGTACATGTGAGATGAAATAAACATGTGAATAAGCTGACTTCTGCTTCCATGTCTTGATCAGATGACCTTGTGATGGAACCAAAGTGGATTCTTGAATCTAAATCATCGTAAACTGGAGGATCGACCGTATCAGATCAACTCACCTCTTGACTCTAACTCTTGATGGAGGAGACCGACAAGAGAATCAAAATCTAAATATTGTGTCTGCCATTCTGACACCATATGATCCACCAAGTATTGTCTGAACTCATTTAAAGCGGTTGGTGATAAAGGTTCATTTTCATCTGGCAATCTTCCAAACCAACTCGCCAACCATCCCACTTTCTTCATCATTGAACTCCCGACTGTGATCAACTCTGTTGGATTGACTGTTGATATGGAGATACTGTTGCACTCTGCTCGAAGAGGTCTGATCAATCTTTTGAACCAAAATAGAAGGGAATTTTGTGTTGCCCAAGTTTTTTCCACAGGTCTTCGAAGTCTTCGCAGAGGAGAATGGAACATACGATCGTCTCGAGAAACCGCGAACCTGTCATGTAAATGAAGGCGCGCTTCCTCATTCGCAAGAAACAACACAGAATGCGATGGTGAACAACAAGACAACCGATTATAAACAGCATGAATCAAGGATAAAAACCTCCTTCTGATTTAAATACTACTCAGAACCTCTGTACACAAATTTACTTGTCTATTAGATGAAAACTGCCACCGACCCTCTTTCTGCTGCTTTCAGGCAAAGTGCGCTTTTCATCCTTCTTCTTGTGTCATCTGAGATGTCATGACCCTCTGGTAGGGGAACTGACGTGTAGTGAGGGGGGTATGGGTGTCCTACCCCAGGAATGATGTCCCCAACATCATAAGGAAATCTTCCAAATAGAAGTGAATAAGCTAGAATTCCCAGCGCCCAGGCATCAACTTTTGTAGCGAAGAAACTCGACTCGGACAATATCTCAGGGGGCATGTACTCCACCGATCCGCTGAAATTTTTGATCATTACTTCATGTCCTCTCTGATTCTTCAAAAAATGGGAGACCCCAAAATCAATTAAAGTGGCTTGGTGAGTATCTTCGGTGAACATGACCTGAAGTCCGTCAAAAAATTAAACAAAACAGCAGCGATCACTCACATGTTCTAGTTTTATATCACCATGAGCCACCTATGATTCTATGAGTGTCAGATATACGTGACGACCTCACCCCTCTTCGGTGGCACGTGTACAAGGCTTTTGAGATCATCTTCAAGATGGAGCGAGCGAGCTCTTCTGGCAGGGGTGTGAAGTCTCTGTCCTCCATATATTGAAATAAGTCTGTACCTCTTACGCGATCAAAAACTAGAAACTGTCCTGAGTCAGGAGTGATGTAGTCAAGTTGATGAAAGGCTCACGGAATGATCTGTAAGATCGAAGTGACCCAAAAATCGACAGAAGCCCTCTCCTGAACCGGCCAAGATCTGATTAGCTTTGATCTCATTTTTCACAGACGATTCCCTTCCTGTCTTTTCAATCTTCTTCACAATCACTTCTCTATTGTCTCGCGAATCCAATGCTCTGAAGATTTCCGCCGTATGACCAAGGGCAATTCTGTCTTGTAACTCAAACCTTGATTCGATCATCTTCGATGTTGTTGTGATTGTTGCGACTTGTCGCAATTCCATTCGCTGGGTCAAAATAATAATATTCCGCTCTTCACCATGGTTATTCCGTGACATTAACGCAACGGGGAGCGGTCTCTATGCAACCATTCCGGAGGTCTTTCGCACATTGCTTGGGCCTAACACACCTAATAAACAATCGCAAACTCTCAACGTGAAACCGAAATAGAGGCGAAAAGGTGCTGAACACCAACAAGGGCTTTCAAATGGGTGATGATGGTTACGTCTCTCCAGTGGAAATTGTCACAAACTGTCTCAAATTAACTTCTGACACTTGTCAAATTGACAATTTGACATCTCAAGAGCAGTGTTTCGTGAATACAACGGTGACAATATTTTTATTAAGCTGGGCGGTATATAGCGAGACGTTGTAGGTTGAGGATTCTGATGTCAAGACTCGGTTCTATCCTGACAATTCCATCCAAACCATCAATACCCATAAGCGCTCCGGTGCTTCCCTTGTGTTCACCTCTTATGATCTTAAGCTTGGACCTCTTACCCGGTGTGACAGGCGTCAGCATATCAGAAGGCACGGTGACCTGTGCTCTTCAGATCGATTTCGTGACAAGATGAGCTCACCTTCTCATTGCTGTCCTCCATTTCAAGCTTGCATTCACCAGACAGCACTTCCCTGATGACACCGACACCTCCTGCAATTCCAGACTCTGTATAACTCTCTGAGATCTTGACCACAATATCCTCCATAAACCAGTTGTTCCAAGAGGGGTCATTGTGTTCCGCATCTTGATTTGATGATGATGTGGACTCATGGCTGGTGCGGTCGTTGTAGTTGTCGGAGCTGTAGGTGTTCTCACCCGGAGTATGTGGAGTTTGGGGGGTGGTGGGGGGGAGGTACCCGCTGTTACCGGGGGTGGTAGGGGGGAGGTACCCTGGTGTGGTGGGAGGGAGGTATCCGGGTGTGCGCTGATCGTAATTACTTCCTGGTGTGACATTGGAAGGTGTGAATGAGCTTCCTGGTGTGTCGAAGGATGCTCCCGGTGTCTGAACCTAAAAATAGCATCAATATTTTTCCACATAAAAGGGCTTCGCGGCAAGTCAGAATCTATCTACAACTCGTAACGTTGAAAAATGGATCACCTGAGGGGCAGAAGAGCTGGGAGCGGGGGAAAATGGGTACGATGAGAAGTAAGATCCGCTTCCTGGTGTGGGGACATTTCCATAACTCGTACTCTCTCTGTTGTAATCCGGGTCGTACGCCGGTGTGCTTGTCCTGACATCTGTCAGAAATTTCGGTGAAAAGTGGTGTTCGTACCTCATGGGAGTCTGTGGTGCAGATGGATCCCAAGCGTCAGAACCACCAAAGCTGGAAGAGCCTCTCATGGGTGTCGCCGCACCACGATGTGAATCAGAGTCCCTTCTGCATAAAGACATCAGTATGACGGAATTTCACGGGAATTTCATCACCTCATGGGAGTCTGTGGAGCAAAACCTGGGTCACCCCATCCGGAAGAGCTGGATCTGGAGGTATCCTCTGAAACCTTCTCTTTGACAGCATCTCTTGCCACAGAAATGGTGCGACAACGTGTGTGGAGTTCGACACTGACGTTAATTTCGGTGGCATCTTTCACAATTCCGACGTATCCCTTCCATTGTCCTATATTTAGATCAGCCTCGTTGTAGTGAGACCAACAAGGTGACGTTTTCATTCACGTTTCGGCATTGAAAGTGTGAAATCTACCTCTGGTGATGGTGATGGTCTTATTGATGAGTGGATCTTGTCTTCTCCTTCCAAAACCTCCACCACCCCTCCCTCCCCCCCTGGGAGGTCCCATATCCCCTCTATCCCTGCTATTATTATTCCTCCCTCCTCCTCCATAGTGAGAGGGGCTCTGTGGTACAGCTGTGTACATTAGCACCGTCTTCTCATTCGAATAAAACTCACATCTCTGCCCTGGGTAAGCGAAATTATTGTTGGTCTTGGGCGCGGCTGTTAACGAGGCACATGTTCGGCAAGGGACGACCAGGATATTGCTGTTGTTCAGATGTTCACGGCAGTGCAAAAAGGCCATACTTTTAAATACATATTTGATCGTTCCTTGCATGCCTTTGTGTGGTCCGTCGACAATCTTGACCACCTGTACATCTTCACTTTCCCGCCCTTTCGACCGTCTACAACGCTTCTGAAAATAAAACTGACCTCCCCAACAGTGATGGTTCTCTGGTAAGCGTCGTTCGCTGAAGCATCTCGTATTTGCCTCTTGGGACCGATTTCTTGCAGTGAAAAAGTCTGCACAACATTGTTGTTATCCAACACTTGGAAACCTTCCTTATCCACCCTTATGATCACTCCCACTTGTGTCGGGCTGAAATTTCCTTCAGATTTCGGCGAAATTTCGTGGAAATTACCTGATTGTGACGAGGTCGTGCAGCTCATAGTTTCCGAGACGGACAGTGCCGGATGCTACGTCGGAGCATTTTTGTATATCTTGTGATAAGACTTCCACCTCTTTTGCGGTGACATTCGAAAACATGGTCACCGTGCTGGCGTCCACTTTGATGACGAGTCCAGTTTCTCCGCTGTATTTACCCGACATGACCTTGATGTGGTCTCCCTCTTTGAAATACTTGGAGAGCTGGCTGGCTCTGAAGGAAAGTGTGTGTTGTGAGATCTCCTCGTGCTTTGGCTTGACAAATACGGTGTAGTCTGTGTTAGTATCACCCTCTACACCTTCTACTTCTCCCATGAGATGCTTCAGATCACCCTCAATCACTTGTACCATGTCTCCCTTTGTGTACACCACCTATTTTATTTATTTTCTCGACGTCTACAACGCGAAAAAGTTTATGAAGTACTCACTTTGGTGCGGTTGACAGGTGTCATAGTGGCGAGAGAGAGGCTGGCAGATGCTGATGACGGGTCGTCCTCGTCCATCTTGGAACTGTCAGGAGCCTCTTGGAACCGTTGTAGTTCGTCGATGGTGGGCACGACATTGGTGTTTATACTCTTGAGGTTGATTTGTTTATGTAAATAGCCGTTTAAGAATTTGTTTCCATCGTGTACGAAATATCTCTCACTGTTGGGACCAACCTATTTCGTCAGAAACTGTTTTTGTCTTTGCAATGTGAATACTCTTTACATCACGATATAAAAACCCATATCAAAGATCTACAGCCACGCATATATTTTGAGATAAAAGACGAGTAAAATATTCACAAAAAATACGTGAATATCACCTTCTTTTCTACATCATTGTAGTCCTCAGGATTGAAAAATTTGGCTGCCGGACGAGCGGCCCTCTTCCTGCCTTCTGATTCTTTCTTGTCATCCAGTCTAGGTATCAACTTGACAATCAGATTTCCTCGAACTTCATCGTAATTGTAGATCTGCGCCAGATCCCCTTTGTACACTCCTCTCTTGATACGGACCCAGTCACCTCTCTTCAAGTTTAGATTTTTCTTGGAAATGGTCATGACATCGACCATCTCTCTGATGGGCACCAGCTTCAATTTATAATGGAGTGCGCGTAGTCCTGGATCACTCAGCTTGATGTGGAAAAGTGAATGTTTTCACCTTTTATGGCTTGTGTGACATGACTCTCTTTGTCAGCTTCTATGTAGATATATCCTGGAAGATGGTCTTGGTAGACGACGGACTTGATCAGCAAGCGTTCAGGTGTGTGCAATTTGTCAATGTATTTTTGCATCATGCTGATCACGACTTGTTTTTCCTGATCAGAATAAATCCTGGCATGATCATTTCAAATCAATACGAACTCACCGAACCGACTCTACAACCAACCATCCACATTTTGGGGTCTTTGAAAGTGGGCAAGAAATTTTGTTGTGAAATGTGGTCTCTCTGTTCGTCCAAATCCTCATCTGCATAATTGGAATAATTACCAAATCTCTCTGCAACTTCTCTTGCAATCTCCTCAGCAGATTTATTTGCATTTTTTAGACTGTATTAGCATCAACATCCAACACATTTTTAATGTCGTAGAAATGATAATCATGAGAAATACAGACATACCTCTCCTCCATTCTTCTAGCTCTCTCTTTCCTTGCCCTCTCTATTTCTGCTGGGTCATTTACCCTTTGAACAAACCCTGCTTCAGCTGGTCCTTCATCCTCTTCTTCATCGTCCGACTCGGCCTCATCATCCAAGAAATAATCAGATCTGAAGAGGTTCTTGCCCTTAGAGCGCTTGTGGCTCCTACGTTCTTCTTCCTCCTCCTCCTCCTCTTCTTCGGGCTCATCTTCATCTAATTCCTGGTCATCGACGTCCTCTTCATCTCTATCGTCATCGCTGCTGCCCATTTTGTATTTGAAGGTTTTGTGTGCAGTTGATGCTGGTGTCCGGCAGGTGCGGCTACTCTTGGTTGGGGTTCTCGAAAAGTGATTTCATCTCATAACAACGGAAAATAGTTTCTGCGGCTGCGATTTGCGAATTTGCGCCATGGGAAGAGTTGGCTCAACGAACATGTCCAAAGATCAGACACCACGAGATACTTCTCGAAGAAAGATGACAGAAAAGATGATAGCGAATTGATCAATATCGTATTTATCGTGTGGTGTTAATCATGGTCCAATGATTTTCTAATCATCGTCCTGATGTGTTCAGAACCCAAGTTGATAGATCATCGTATATTACCTCCAGTTTGAGTTTATCTTGCTCAGTCCTCCTCCTTTTATACATGTTAACGTCTTCTTCATCTTCTGAAGAAATTAAGACGGGAGTTGTCGATTTCTCGCTGTTCTGCTCAACAATGTATTTGGCAAACTCTTTCACGTAAAGTGCTGGGATTGTTAGAGAAACACAACACACTGTGATAAGAGCGATCACCTGCTGCTGATCTTGTCTCTGATGACGCCAGAGAGAAGTAATTAACCTCTTCAGCTTTAGTATCAGCGATACAATCCACAATTTTGAGCCATTGCTACATCACTCAGTCCATTCAGTTGGCTCGTGCTACTACCTTCAGATCATCTTCATCTTTGTTTTTCTTTTTTCGTTTGACAGAACGATTTTCTGTTCCCCATCGCTCATCAGATGTGAAGTATTCCAGGGCATCACCCTCTAATTTATAATCCATATCGGAAGACGATATCACATCACTTGTGCTGTGAAGAGATTTCCTCGGCATTACGTTGAGACGTCTTGACGAGACAGTGCTGTCGACATTATCTGACTAGTGTGAAGATTTCATACGAATCTGTCGACAAAAAGTCGTACGGCAGGAAGGAAATTTTGACAATTGTTTTCCAAAGCTTCAATTTGGATCTCGACGACCACCTGCATCGCGTCGCCTTCTTCTCGCGACATTCCAGCCACTGTTTTAGATCACTGTATAGAGGTAGATCATCAAAAAATTACTCATCCTCTCGAGGATGATCCATTTTTGAATCGTGATGACTAAAGAAGACACAGGACACATCATCGTGACAGAATAGAACGAGATTTCTGTCACGCACACCATCACCATCACTTACCTCTCCATTACGAGCCACAAGAACTACGAGTGCAACGTTGCACCACGCAAATAATACCACCCCTTTTTGTGAGGCTTGAACCCCATCATTTAATCATACACTGACTCTTTAAAGGTATTTAGACCAAATAAATTCCCACCATGTGCTCTTTAGACCTCTGCTTTGTACTCGACTGCTCGTCGTCCATGTCCAGAAGTATCGAAAAGATACAACCCCAGCTGAAAAAGCTCTGCAAGACCATCACGTTCGAGGTTTGCCAGAAAGACTCTGGGGGCCTCTGCTGATGACAACACCCAGGTAATGAACAAGAGGAGGGGCTGCGATGTCCGCTTCTCCACCGTCTTTTTCCGCGATCATGACTACCGCACGAAGAGGCTCGAGTCTTTAGACTTTACCCCCAACATCGACGATGTCATCGAGTCCCTCTCTAACATTGAAACTATCGGCGGAAATGATGTCCCCGAAGACGTCCTCGGAGGTCTAGACAGAGCCATCTCCCTCTCTTGGCAGTCGGACCTCAGATTCTTGATCTTCATCGGCGACGCCCCCTGCCACGGACTCAAGGTAAATAGTCACTCTGAAATATAAAGACTGAAATCGCAGTACCACTCCTTGGAAGATGCATACCCAGAAGGAGATCCCCTCGGCCTCACACCAGAAAGTGAGGCACTCTCATCCCAACGCATCTTCTAAGTCCTCCAGGTGTCTTGGGACAGATGAAAAAGAAGAATATCCAGTACCTCTTCGTCAAGCTCAGCTCCGACACCAACAAGATGATTGAGATTTTCCAGAGCCTCTACCAGGACAAGAAGCAGGGTTTAGAATTGCAAGTCTTAGACTGCCGGAAGGAACAGTCCTCTCAAGTCAAGGAGAAATTGTGCAGAGCCATCAAATCCAAGATCACGGTGCCCATCAGTTTGATTTACGCCGCCGCTCGGAGCTTACGCCAGCATCCAGAGTGGAGGGATTATTTGGACTTCCTCCCCCTCGAAATGCAAGACGTGGTTATTGATGTGGGATTGTTGTACCATGAGATGATGAGACTGAAGTGTGCAGGTACCCCAGGAGGATATACCCATACCCCCCATCCAATTCACCACACCCAACCCCGTTGTAAATGATGCGGAGAAGCTCAAGGCCAACTCCTTTTTCCAGTTCAAGGGTTTACCCGTGCCACCGGTTGTTCCCGTGGAGGTGGCTGTTTATGTGATGTAATGTTTCTTATTGTGTACAGGTCAGCTTGTAGATGACCATCCGCCTAGTTGTAGATAAATACATAGTACAGTGTACATAAAAAGTGTATACATTACCTTTGGTGAAAATAGAAATATAGAAAAATAAAATAATAGATACGTCGCACTCTTTATGTATAACATTTCTCAATAACCCACGTTGGAAAGCTCGATCCACTTGAATGCGTAGGGCTCGAGTGAAACAGTGATCTTGTTGTCATCTACAATCTCATACTGTGTCTCTGTGAGAATGTCCTCCACATCGGGCACGGTTATCTTTAGAATATCAGTTTACTCTCCAATATGTTTTTTTCATTAAAGCTTACAAAGTCGTGGGGGATGGTAAGAGTGGGGTTCTTGGGCTCATCAGAAAGGTTGCAAACAACCAGCATGATGTCCATCTGGTATTGTCTGACCCATGCAGCGATGGAAAGATCCTCATTATCTATCCAGGTCAATTTGCCGGATCCGAAAGCCTGGTGCTTTCTTCGCTGGAAGATCATGTGACGTAAAGTGTTGTAGAGGGAGGAGGGGTCAGCCATAGCGTCCTACTCTATTTAACAAAAGAACATATTGGGCAAACGCTCACCTTGACGTTAACACGAGAGCAGTTGTACAGAGGGCTGTCAATAACTGGAGCATAAGTCGTCTCAGCCTGATCATCATTTAAGAATTTTTGAAAATATTTTCGGAACGTTTACCTCAGAGAAACCGGCGTGGGGTCTGGTGGAATCCCACTGCATGGGTGTACGCACTCCGTTTCTGTCGAAAAGCTGAATGTTATCTCCTGTGCCAATCTCATCACCATAGTAGAGAATGGGTGATCCGGGTAGTGTCAACAGCATGCACTTGGCCAGTTCAACTCTGCGTCTGTCGTTGTCCATCTACACCGAGTCAGATTTTTCCTTTGATAATAATGACTCACAAGAGGGTGAAGTCTTCTTCTGATACCAAGATTAATTCTCATTTGCATATCGGGAGCGTATTGTTCCCACATCCACTTTCTCTCCTCAGGAGTGACCATCTCAAGGGTGAGCTCGTCGTGGTTACGCAGGAAAGTCACCCATTGGCAACCCTCGGGGATATCGGGTGTGGCAGCAAGCACCTCCTTCAAAGAGGAAGAGTTGTGCGCCTTGATAGACATGTAGATACTATATCGTATAAATACATCAGAATATGACATCTTAGAACTCACCGAGGCATGACGGGGAAGTGGAAACCCATGTGGAATTCGTCACCATCACCAAAGTATTCACGCACTTGGTGGGGAAGCTGACAGGCCTCGGCGAGCATGATCTTTCCTGGGAATTCGTTGTCGATCATAGCTCTCATCTTCTTCAGGTACTCGTGAGTCTCTGGTAAGTTCTCACAGTTGGTTCCCTCTCTCTCAACTGTCGCCGTACATCAGTCATGACGTCATCTGGGCCTGTAAGACATCATAACTCACAGAGGTAGGGGATGGCATCCACTCTGAAACCGTCGATACCCAGTCTGAGCCAGAATCTCATGACATCAAGCATCTCTTCTTGGACCTTGGGATTATCAAAGTTAAGATCGGGTTGAGAAGAGAAGAATCTGTGCCAGTAGTACTGTCCGGCCACCTCATCCCAAGTCTGCAAAGGTTAATTTTTTGAAAATCGAAATAAAGACGTACCCAGTTGGATTTTTCGGTGTCGACAAAGATAATTCTGGCATCTTTGTACTCTGTTGGATCATCGGTCCACACGTAATAGTCCCTGTAAGGGCTGTTTCTATCTGCACGTGATTTCTTGAACCACTCGTGCTCGTCGGAAGTGTGATTGGGGATAAGATCGGCGATAATTCTCATGTTTCTAGGGCGTGTAAGGAGAGGATCTCACGAGATCAAACTTTCACCTCTCGTGAACGGCATTAACCAGGGTCTTGAAATCCTCGATGTTTCCGTAGTGAGGGTGGACGCCACAGTAGTCTGCCACGTCATAACCGTCATCTCTCAAGGGTGAAGGGTAGATGGGCAGAAGCCAGACGCAGTTTACTCCCAGATTGCTGAGGTAATCCAAACGACTTGTTACTCCTTAAAATTGTTGGCTTGATCAGTGTTTGATGTCATCTCACCTTGGAGATCTCCGTGTCCATCTCCGTTAGAGTCACAAAAAGCTCTCACATACACTTCATAGAAGATGGCCTCTTGGTACCATAAACGCTCAGGATTTTGGATGTTGGCGCCCTCAGATTCCTTGGCCTTGTTTTCAGCGAGCACTCTCTGAGACAATGAACCACGATTGGTACGTCCTGGTCTGCTTCTGGGCTTTGGAGAGTCCGATCCTGTCAGGCTGAATTGTACGAGTTCATTTCTCTTTGTGCCAGCCACAGATCGTAACTGTGCCATGTCTACTTCACCCACAGGTGCAGGTGCTTGTTCAGTTGCCATTGTATAGATGTTTTTCGTCGATGTGTGATGTGTCTTTTCTCAGGGTGGACTTCTTTCCACGGTTTGGCCAGAGCGATCGTGGAATCCGCAGAAAACTGAGTGACGTCAGAAGATTTTGTTCACGGTCGAGCCACAACAGAAGACACGGGCAGAAACCTTTCCATCATCAAAAGAAAACAGCCACACGAGAAACACCACGATGACTTCATCAAACCCTCTTAAGCAACAACAGAGCCTTGAGCTCGCTGTTGTCAGCAACTGCAATTTCAGTGCTCTGATCGGTGGGCTAGACACGTTGCAATTGTGTTTAACATTCATCAGATCGTAAGGCACAGGTTGTATGGTCTTGCTTTCCTCGTTTCGATGGAGATCCAGTATTCTGCTCTCTCCTGAAGAAGTCCACGTGAGAACTTTATGATCTCATCAGTGCTAACAGATCTGATTGTGGGTAGGAGCACCTCTAGCGACATTGGTTTCTTCGATGTTTTGGTACCTGGTCTCCAAAAGACCGAACAGACCTACTTGAAGAACACTGCTGTTCTTTCCACCAAATTACACACAAACGACAGCTCTCTCGAGATCATCGATTTCTGCCCTCGTTTCGAGTCTGCAGATCGTGACTACAGACCTAACATGTTGGTCAGAATCATCAAACCCATCAAGGGACGCCCCAGAGCTCAGATTCGTCTGCGTCCCACTTTTGGGTGAGTTTTTTCTGCGATCAGCTTGTACAAATCTCAACCAAAAAAAGTTACGGTTGGGGTACCCCAGAGAAGACCCGTGGAAGCAACCACATTCGTTACCTCCTCTCTAACCTCACCATCCGTCTCACCACCAACGCCCCCATTTCCTACGTTGTCGATGAGGTCCTCTTTGAGGTCGACGAGCCCTTGTACCTGGTCCTCATGCCAGACGACAGTTTGAAGCAGCCTCTTTCTGAGCTGGCCGAGGGATACCTCACCAAGACCGTCAACTTCTGGAGAAACTGGTCTAGAGGACTTACCGTGAGTCTGACGTTCTTCCGACATTCTTCTGATGTCTACAGATCCCCTACGAATGGCAAGAGCACGTACTCCGCTCTGCCATCACTTTGAAGGCCATGCACTTTGAGGAGACTGGTGCTCTCGTCTCTGCCCTGACAACCTCCGTCCCCACCGGTCCCAACGGTGAGAACAAAGATCTCAGATACAACTGGCTCAGAAACTCTGCTGAGGTAATCATCCTCTTTGTGATCGTGCACATCACTCACGATATAAAAGGTCGTACAAGCCCTTAACAGCTTGGGAGCAGCTGCTACCATGGAGAGCTACCTCAACTTTTTGAACAACATTGTTGCGGAGTTCACCGAGAAGGACGAGACCGACAAGAGAATCCAGTCTGTCTACGGACTTTCTCTCGAGACTCGTCTTTTCGAGAGAGACATGCACAGACTTCCAGGATACAGAGGTCTGGGCCCAGTCAAGCTCGGAACCAAAGACATCGAGCTGCAGACAAACGAGGCTTACGGAACCATCATCCTCGCCCTAACCCAGACTTTCTTCGACGAGAGACTTAAGAAGACAGGAGACAATTTGTGAGTCGTGCTGTGTTCTGATGACGTCATACTAACAGAGTGCAGCTTGTTCGAGAAGTTGGAGCTCCTTGGAGAGGCCGCCAAGAAGACCTACGCTAACCCCACCGACTCCCAGTCTGTACGCACCCACACCAGTGTGTTGTCTTGGGCCGCCGCCGACAGATTGAGCAAGATCGCCACAAAGCTTGGAAAGAACGACAGAAGCCAATACTGGAGCGGAGTTGCCAAGGAGATCCACGAGACCATCACATCTAAGGCATGGAACGCTCAGCTCAACAGCTTCACCTCAGAGTGGGGTGGTTCTGACGTCACTGCCGATCTCCTCGTCCTCGCCGACATTGGATTCGCCAAGGGAACAGATGACAAGTTCAAGGGAACTGTCGCTGCCATCGAGAAGGATCTCCTTCGCAACAAGCAGATCCTCATCTCGAAGGACTCCAAGATTGCCAAGAACTCTGCCACTTTCAGGTACGGATAATGTCTTTTGAAAGTGGTCTTAACCTGCTTAGATACATCCGTGCCATCGCTGCCCTCGGACGTCGTGATGAGGCCCGTGAGCTCTTCGAGAACGCTCTGAAGAACCTGAACCACGCCGGACTCATCTCCGACACTGTTGACACTCAAACAGGCGAGCTCTGGGGTAACTTCCCTCACAACACAGCCACCGTTGGGCTCATCGAGGCTGCCAGCGCCCTCAGTGCCCCATGGTCCGACCTTTACAACTGAACATTATACCGAATATAAAGAAAGGAAAACAAGGGAATTTGTTTCTGTTTTCCTCTTGAAAATTAATTTTTAATTCCTGTCAGAAAATTCCATTTTTTTTGGGTTGTGAATTCTGAAGGAAGAAAAATCAGTTGTGTGATCGCGGGACATTGAGCAGGATGGATGTCGATGATAGCAGGTTGGCTGATGATTTAGGTACGCATGTTTCGTTGGTGTGATATATAGAGGTCTATATATCAACCCTTTATAGCAAATGACCCCGAGATTGGTCAAGAGGATACATGGCAAGTTATCAGCTCCTACTTCGAAGACAAAGGACTTGTTCGACAGCAGTTGGACTCTTTCGATGGTTTTATTCAAAATACAATGCAAGAAATCGTAGACGAGAGCCCTGACTTGCTGCTCGTCCCTGAATCACAACACATACCTGGACAAGCACAACCTCCCATGGTAAACATGGTCACATGTGCTTCTTGTGTAAATTGGTTAACTGTGATGACTAGATACGTTATACGATCAACTTTGGACAAATTTATCTAAGTAAGCCCACAAATACGGAAGCAGACGGAAAGACCCTCTCTATCTTCCCTAATCAAGCTCGTCTCAGAAATCTTACGTGAGTCTTGAATTCGAATCGTCCGGGAATCACATATTAGGATGTCGCGTTGACCCCAACAGATATTCCTCTCCTCTTTATGTCGATATCACGAAAAAGACTATTACAGAAGAAGACGGCAGAGAGTCAATTGAGGAGGAGGCCTTACCTAAACCTCTCTTCCTTGGAAAGGTCCCCATTATGCTGAGATCACAATACTGCACTCTCGCAGACTCTTTAGACGTGGAGAATGGATTAAGTGATCTGGGTGAATGTCCTTATGATCAAGGAGGTTATTTTATCATCAATGGAGGAGAGAAGGTCAGATCATTTAATTCATTTTATTTTCTTATGGACATGTTTATTCATCTGCGAAGGTGCTCATTGCCCAAGAGAAGATGAGTCATAACCACGTGTACATCTTTAAGAAGAGTCAACCTTCGAAATATTCTTATGTGGCAGAGTGTAGATCTTGTTTAGAAACAGGAAGCAGACCCACCAGTACCACTTATGTCAAAATCCTCCACAAGGTAATTCTGCATGGACGATCGTGTAGCTGTGATGTGATACTGAAGAATAAAAGGGCTCTGGAAAATCGAATTGTATCAGAGCTACAATACCTTATATCAGACAAGATATTCCCATCATCATCGTCTTCAGGTATTTTTTCACCCGAGTAATCATGATATTGATGACATCAGAGCCCTCGGTTTTGTGGCTGATCGTGACATTTTGATGAGAATTTGTTACAATTTTAAGGACAACAAGATGATGGAGCTCTTAAGACCCAGTCTTGAAGAGGTGAATTTATTTCAACTTATGAGAAATAACAAAGACAGGCCTTTGTGATCCAAGAGCAAAATATCGCCTTGGATTTCATTGGAAAGAGAGGACAACCCCAGAACGGTGCTTATGTCCGTAAAGACAGAATCAAATATGCAAAGGATATCTTACAGAAGGAATGGCTTCCTCATGTTGGTGTTGTTGACTCATGCGAGACCAAAAAAACCTTCTTCTTTGGATACATTATTCACAGGCTGCTGTGTAAGTCTCTCACTTGAGCGTATTTCAGACAAAATTGACGCGTTGTAGTGGCCGTTTTGAACCGCAGACCTTTAGACGATCGTGATCACTATGGTAACAAGCGTTTGGATCTGGCAGGACCTCTTCTTGGTTCTTTATTCAGACAATTGTTCAAGAAATTAACGAAAGATGTGAAGACATACCTTCAAAAGTCCATCGACTCTGGAGGTAAGCCCCAGTTTTGGCGGGGAGAATATTCACAGAAAATTCAGGTGAATTCAACTTGGCGAGAGCTGTTAAGCCAAAGACGATCACCAACGGGTTGAAGTATTCACTCGCCACTGGAAACTGGGGTACTCAGGGTGCCGCAGGAGTGAGTCTCACAATTATCATGATATTTTTGGCGTGAAAATCTGATTTCAACAGGCACGTGCTGGTGTCGCCCAAGTGCTGAACCGTCTCACTTTTGCCTCGACGTTGTCTCACTTGAGACGTCTCAACTCCCCCATAGGACGTGAGGGTAAATTGGCTAAGCCACGTCAGCTTCACAACACTCACTGGGGTATGATTTGCCCTGCAGAGACCCCCGAAGGACAGGTACGGATCTATTTTTAGCAAAGAACGAGATTCTCATGTGCTTAGGCTTGTGGGCTTGTTAAGAACCTCGCACTTATGGCCTACATTTCTGTCGGAGGTCAATCCGCCCCTATAACTGATTTCTTGGAAGAATGGGCCATGCAAAATCTCGAAGAAATTCCGCTCAGTGCCATACAGAGCGCAACAAAGATTTTCGTCAACGGAAATTGGGTCGGTATTCACACACAGGCAGACACACTTGTGGTCACCTTGAGGACTCTCAGAAGAGCTCTCGACGTGTCAGCTGAGGTATTTTGTTTATCTACAACGCCATAAGATATTCAAAAAACGGGACAGGTCGCTGTAGTGAGGGACATCAAGGAGAGGGAGTTGAGATTGTACACTGACCCCGGAAGATGTTGTCGACCACTGTACATTGTCGACAATATGACCGTTAAAATGAGAAAATCTCATGCGAGGAACCTCACTGGCGAGGGTACTGAGGTATGCAGAATATCATTTTTTGTGAATAAAAACAGTCGGAAACTGATCTTAAATAATAGAAATGGGGATGGGCAGACCTTGTGAGCAAGGGGTTCATAGAACTTGTGGATTGTGAAGAGGAGGAGACCATCATGTGCGCCATGACGATAGATGAGGTGAGTCATCGTGATATTTAATAATAATTATTATTGTGGTGATGTCTTCATGTTTATATGCCGATTGACAGTTTGAATCTATATAATCTGTGTAAAGAGTGATTAACTTATAAATCATAAATCTCAAAGACGCTCATCATGAGCAGATCAAAGAGTCAAGAGAAGCCGATGTGAAAGCTCGCCTTCACCCAGACCAATATTTCAGGCCATATTGCATGACCTACACTCACGTGGAGATTCACCCCTCCATGATCTTAGGTATCTGTGCCTCCATCATTCCCTTCCCAGATCACAACCAGAGTCCACGTAACACCTACCAAAGTGCTATGGGTAAACAAGCTATGGGCGTTTACATCACAAACTACCAATTACGTATGGACACTCTGGCACACGTCCTCTATTACCCACAGAAACCTCTGGTTACCACAAAGGCCATGGAGCATTTGCATTTCCGAGAACTGCCCGCAGGTATCAACGCCATCGTCGCGATCGCGTGTTACAGTGGTTACAACCAGGAGGATTCTGTCATCGTGAACCAGTCCTCTATAGACAGAGGTCTCTTTAGATCTGTCTTCTATCGTTCATATAAAGATGACGAGAAGAAGCAGGGAAGCTTCTGCATGGAGGAGTTTGAGAGGTGAGGTTTGTTCTTTTGGCTGTGGACATTCAACTGTAGAGGATTTCACAGTGCGGCAGAGCCGCGCACAACAATTGAAAAACGGCAACAATGCGACGTGGATCATTCTGCGGCACATCACAAAATGAGACTGAATGATGCAGACCTAACAAGGAGATCACCAGTGGAATGAGACATGGTAATTACGAGAAGATCGACGAAGACGGGCTCACATCCCCCGGAACCAGAGTGTCAGGAGATGATATCATCGTGGGAAAAACGACACCACTCATCTTGCAAGAGGACACCATGGGCGCAAAGACGCAGAAATACACCCGAAAGGATACCAGTACGGCCCTCCGTAGCAGTGAGAGTGGAATCGTGGATAACGTTATGCTCACGACGAGTCAAGAAGGTTTCAGATTTACAAAGGTGAAATTTCTTGGAAAGATCTGTTTTGGCCGTTAAATTTCAAATTCAAATTTCAAAAAAATGAATGATGAATTTAATCATTTCACAGATCAAAGTGCGATCAGTGCGTATCCCGCAGATCGGAGACAAATTTTCTTCTCGACATGGACAGAAAGGTACTTGTGGTATCACATACAGACAGGAGGACATGCCTTGGACTGTAGAGGGTATTGTCCCCGATATTATCGTGAACCCTCACGCTATCCCCTCTCGTATGACCATCGGTCAGCTTGTAGAGTGTCTCATGGGCAAGGTAAAGAGCCGTAGAAATATTTGAGCATAATTTATTGTTTTATTTTACAAAGAAATTAATAATTTTATCTTGGTTGTAGCACGTTTGACATGCAACAGTTGTCTTCTATTTGGGGACAGGAAGGAGATGCCACACCTTTCACTAACGTGACCGTGGATGAGATTTCTAAACAACTGCATCAATGGGGATACCAAAAGAGAGGATATGAGGTTCTTTACAACGGACACACCGGCAGACGTTTAGACGCCAGAATCTTCATCGGACCCACTTATTACCAGAGATTGAAGCACATGGTGGATGACAAGATCCACTCTAGAGCTAGAGGTCCTGTCCAGATTCTGACGAGACAACCAGTCGAGGGAAGATCCAGAGATGGAGGTCTTCGTTTCGGAGAGATGGAGAGAGATTGTATGATCTCTCATGGTGCCGCGCAGTTCTTGAAGGAGAGACTTTTCGATCAGTCCGACAAGTACACCGTCCACATCTGCGACATGTGTGGTTTGATTGCCATTGCGAACCTCAAGAAGAATACATTCGAATGTCGGCGGTGCAGAAATAAGACACAGGTGAGTGTTTTTGAAGACATTAAAAAAAATGTGTTCTGATCAAGGTAGATATCTCAGGTGCACATACCGTACGCCTGCAAGTTACTTTTCCAAGAATTGGCAGCTATGTCTGTAGCTCCCAGGCTCTTCGTCAGAGTCGCCGACGATGTAAATCCGAGGGTCTAATAAAGACATGCTGTAATCGTGTTCTTTATTTTTTAAAGAGAGGACTTGGGAGGTTGGAGCTTTGTCAACTTCATGGCAAGACCCATGTTTCCCTTTACCTGCGCAGAATGACCACATTATTCTGGATGTTTTTTTCTAGTTGTTATCGGACATACCTTGAGCTTGCCGTTCATGAACAGTTGTTGGGGGTTGGCCTTTCCGGTCATCAAGTTGGTGAAATCGTCATCTCCAGCAGTAATGGTGCAATCGGCCTTCTGAGCAGGTCCCTGGGCAATAGAACCCTTTCCGTTCTTGAGATCAGCAGTCCATTGGTGGGTCTTGCCGTCCTTTGTGATATCAAATTGGTAGACACCACCGAGTTGCTTGATGAGCTCGGGAGTGATTCTGGATTCGAGGTCCTTGAATACTTTAGATGCTTTGAGTTCGTTGGCCATTATGTGGATTGTGTTTTGGTTTGTGATGTGGAAAAGTCAGGTTCCCACTTGTAGAATGACATCCAGAAAGAAAAAACGACAAAGTCAACGCAAACCCTAAAACCCTCACACAAGCTCATGAAAAGTCCAGTTTTAAAGTGGTGAGGGAAACTTGGTAGATTATAACCAAGACTTGCAGCGAAAAAGACATCTTCAGAGAATGATAGGCAAAGACACAGCCTCTCTCAGACGCACAAATTAAGAGGATCTGTGAAAGTGTCTTCACAGAATGAATCCCCTTGATGTCGAAGAGCATATTTTAAGCAACCCACCACTGCGATCATGTAATTTCACGAGTGTTCCCGCGTCAGGCGAGGAATATTGCAATTCCTTGCTTGGGGGCAGATCGAGAGATTGGGCTCCGAATTATTACGACCCGATAGTCACCTAAAATTGAGCGGCTGTCACCGACAGCGGTATCGGTCCGAAAGAGCCGAAATTATAATACACGGCAACAAAGGAAAACAGAGCGGTAAGCAACGGATATATATCCCGATACCGGTGTAACAGTTTTGCAGGCAGAATTCTCATTTTCTAGCCGAAACAGCGACAAGCAGTAACACAGATGCTGAAGACAACTCTACTTCTCGCCCTCTTTAGCGCTTGCTTTGCAGCATTTACCTTACCCTCTGGTTCATTCAATGGAACTGGTTCATTCGGTGCCCAGACTACTCTGAACACTTACACCTTCTCTGCGGTCGCTGGAACAGCTTCTTACTCTTTCAACCTTGGTTTAGCCGGAGGTCTCTTCACATCGAACCTCAATGCCACTTTCACCATCACCGCCAGGTGATCAACACGTTCATTTTCATGATTCTGATGCTGATGGAAATAGTGCCGCTGGAAATGTCACTGTGAGCCTCACTCAATTTCTCGGCACCAGCTTCAACTCCTTTTCTGGTTTCTCTTCCACGTAATCATCTCCTTTCTTAACTCACCACTCACGAAATATAGAGGCGCTGCCGCTGGAGCAACTGGAGCTAACGCCAATGCCAACTTTGGATTCATCTATACGACGACTCTCGCACCCGGTTCTTTCTCTTTCTTTGTGACTCTTTCCCAGACCCAGTCACTTTTGAATTTATTCAACGCGGTCGACCCCAACCTCCAGCTCTTCTACGCCGTCAACACCTCTGATGGCTCCAACCAGGCCTACTCTTCTGGAAATACCAACCTTCAGCCCGGATTTTTCGGTGCTCTTCCTTCGGCTGTCAATTATACAAACGGAGTTGCTCAGAGTGTGTACAACGTTTTATTGATTTTTTCTCATTGATGTAGGCGTCACCTTCACGCTTCCACCTGTTCAGTACGCTGTTACATCTGCTGCAAGTGTCAACTTGAATATTGGAGTTTCTGGCAACACCCCCGCAATTCTCCCCGTCCTCAATGGAGTTGCCGCTAAGGTAGTTTTACTGCTATAGTTTATTTAAATTTATTCTTGCAGGTTGTCGCAAAGGCAAAAACCACTTACATTTTCGCCACAAAGTTTGCCATCTCTCTTTACAACGAGGCGAACAGTACCATCTCAACTAGCGTAAATACCGCTTACAACGCAAATGTTGGTCTGACTGCCGGCGCTGCTGCCACTGTGGCGACTTCTGGAACTGTCGGTGGTGTCACTTACAGCTCTTCAAACACATTTTATGCCGGAATCTCCTACAACACTTCCGTCTCTCAACAGGTCAACTTGGCCGCAACTCTCGTACAAAACACCAGCGGCCTTGCCTTGGCAGCTGGACAGCAATTTGTCTGGGCATTCTACAACACCACCTCCAACACCGCTCAGATCCTGACAGATTCCTTGTATGATCCAATCGCTGCCACCGTCACTATCCAGGTGACACACTTCTCGACTTACGCCGTGTACTCCACTTCTGCCTCCAACGGCACCACAACTTCCTCCACCAGCACTACAAATGCGGCTACCACCAACGGAATTTCGGGCGGCCCTACAACCAGCACTTATGCAACCGGCTCAGCAAGTGGTGTTGTTGCTGGAGTTACCATGTTTATTGCAGCTGCCATCATGGCATTCTAGATTGAAAAGGATAAAGAAATAGAATTACATTAAACAATGAGATTATCGAGTTAATTTGGTTCACGACAAGGTGGCATAGGAGCCAAAGACAATTTTTCAAAGATCCAACACGACAAAGTTGTCCTAAAAATCCACGAGGCACCAGTGTTTTGGTCACAACGGAAGTGTCGCATAAACCGGTTCTCCACACCAGGACTTCTCAACAACGGTAAGTATCGAGTGAAACTCAACTGGCACGTGAATTTCGCGAGAACATTTGGCACACTCCACGCGAGAAATACGAATTGCAGCCCACGAAAGATGCCGATGATCACCAATGGACCTTATGGACATGAAGAGTCTTTCCTTTTGAAATACAAGGACTATCTGAAGACAAACAATTTATTCTGGACAAATATAGAATGGAAAGAGTTCATACACACTGTTTTGACTGTGGCTGTGAACAATGAGAAGATCACTAAAGACCACTACATCACCAGTGTTCAAACCGTGATTGGTGGGAAATCAATCACACATCAAATTTGTAGTCCTGGTATTGAACTCTTTAGACAAGAAACATCCCAACATCTCAGAGGCTCTCCCTCACATGTATCTTTTTCAAGGAAAGTTTCTACCTTCTGGCCAATTGGATGGAATCTACTGGAAACCAAGCAGAGGTCAGATTAGAGTGGGAGAGAATATATACAAACGACTTCATTACGCAGCGTATAGAGGTTTAAAACTACGACGAATTGTAGGTCATGTCAACATCTTTGACATCTCACATGAAATCTTCAGGCGACATTTTTGGACGGCCACGAGGATTGGTGCTTTGTAGAGTACCGAGTCGGTCCAGGATTAGACACTTCCATCGACGAAATTCATACCTCAAAGAACCTCGACTTCCGAGATCTCTTGGCTTTTGTCGCGGAGGATTGTGCGCTTCGACTTCTCAAAATCCAGCAAGAACGAACCAACTTGCCGAAAATCAAGCAAGAAATATCCACTCGACCCCTCACATCCCCCAGACTACAACCAGACATCGAGCAACACAGGGTTTCAGACGATCAAGAACTTGACCCCTTCAACCAGCCTCTTCCATACAATTATTATACGGTGGATCTGTACACACAGAGAATTCTCTCCTACAACATCACGGGACAAGAAGTCCCAGCCTGAAATAAATTTATGTGTCTTGTATCACCCTTCGAGAGATTTGGTCATCTACAACAATGGCAATCACTAATCCTGTGATGCAAACAAAGAACGATGCACCAGAATAGGTTGTGGTGTGCGTAACTGATGATCTCCAAGAGATGAAATCGAAATGTTGAGGAGCCATTTACTCTTGAAAATCACACGAAGATCAATTTGAAGGGAAGGTGACAAAATCGAAAGCATCAGCCCAAATGGATGAATTTAGAGACTCATTACGAGGATTCTGTGATCGTGTCGCAAGGAATGTGAAATTTAAAATCATCAGATGTGCCCCACTCGATCACCAAAGAATTGACTTTATTTATCTGTTATCTTCTTCTGTCATCACCCTCCCCGGTGGAGGAGGAGCCTTCGCCACCCCGCCAGAACCGCCACCGCCGGTAGAATTACAACCTAAAATTTAAATTGGACTCAGCCATCTGAATATTGGTGTTGTTACCTAGACAAAAGCTCGAAGGGTCTTCTTTGAACGACGGTGGTTTGAAAAGAAATAAGTCAGATTGAAGATGGACCCTACGATGAATGAGAGACGGCAGTAGTACAATAAGACGTCTAGAATCGAGCGTCTACCTGTGTGGTCAAGGTCTCTGGAAAGTGAAAACAAAGCCGTGCAAACCAATTTCGACTGGTGGATTCTAGGAACTGTAACTTTTCCGGTTTGTATCATAACTACAACACAAATAAATGATCAAAACTCCTTTTTGATATTTTCTCTTTATCAATTCTCAAACACAAACATATTGTCATCCAGTTCCTCAGAAAAATTATCCCCAAATTCTGGCCAATTCTCAATGTCAGAAAAAATATTTTGTGTGGTCTTCTTCAATTCCTCTTTCCTCTTCTGATCTTTCTGCTTCTATGCTTGTATTATTAGCCTATAATATTTCAATGTTTTCCCTGCTAATTAATCTACCTGTGCTCCTCTAATGTGATCATTTAGACAAATGTAATGTTCTGTTTCTGTCTATCCTCTATTAAGTAAAAAGGGTTTGTTGGCCATCTATAAGCTTATTTGAATGAATTATTTTTATGGATTTTGTCATAATAAGCTTTGACAGAGTAAGCTCAACTCTATCATAGAGACCTAGAAAATTAAGCTCAGAATTTACCTATTTAAAATTTTAACTTACAGATTTGATGTTAAAAATACAAGACAATAAGCCTCTGAACATAAAAT